>VDFB02380807.1:0-10320 GCA_007258455.2 Sequoia sempervirens
TTGAAAGAGATGCTAATCGGGGTGGCGGTAAAGTATTTTCCTTATAGTACAAAGGTAAAAAGAGGTGATTGATTTTTGGTAGCCAAGCCCGTGAAGAATACGAGAGGTTGGTGGCTAAGTATTTGAATGATGAGTAAAAGAGTGGGCTACCGACAGGTGGAAAATCAGATGCTATGGTTACAGCGTTTCCAGTTTTGTATGGATGACTTTCTTGGCATGGGTTTTGCATGGTTTTTTGTTATTGCATCAACCTTCCTCCGCCGACATGATGAATGAGAATATGCTCCAAGATGATTGCTATTGTAATGATTTTTGAACAAGAATATTTTTCAAGGTCGTGGCTATTGTAACAAATTTTGGAATATCACCAGGTGCTCAATTGACTAGTAGGTGTACTTTGGCCGGTGCTTGTTTGCTCCTTCATTTTCTATAAGAAAGGATTTCAAAGGCGGAAGTAAGGGTTAGCAAGTTAGATAACTTTTTTCGAGTCTAGGTGAAGTTGCAGAGCGAATTGTAAAGTCCGATGGTTTTAGAGAAATGCAATTTAAGTTTTGAGTCATTATGTAACAGGTTTTGAGTTCATAGAGATTTAATGTTGTATAACAGTACTAGCATTTAAGTTGAAATGAAAATTAGAGCTCATGTCTCTCCATTGTACATGCATATCTAAACTTTGAATGAAATAACTAAGGGTTGTTTTATCCATCTCACTGTTGTGGTGTGTATGATTCTATTTTAGCTTTAATTCAAGGAATTAATCAAAATGTTTGAATGGGATTATAAGTGGATATGTGTTGTATAAGGATTTGAGAAGTAGTCCTGGGTTAGAATGCACACTGATGAAATTGTAATGCAATATTGTCAGGGATCTTATATGTGATGTATTAAATATGTTATAAACCTCTAGATGCTTATGAATTTGACTCCTGCAATGGATATATGGCACTGATCTAAGTTGTAATTATTCGTATAGTTCAATACTTGTTTTTCTTTGCCTAAAACTTGATACAAATTGCAAATCATTGACTATCTTATACAATGGATTGTGTTTAGTTATCTCATGCTCCAGATAGTTGATATTGTCTATGAACAGCCAATTCTAGTTGATATTATCTTATCGTGTTGAGCTATTAAGTGAGATCATCTGCTATTGTTAATGTTGTTTTATAATAATGAGTGCGGAGGTTGTAAAGCACATTAAGGGATCACCCTCGGGTCTTGCGAGGCGAAGTGTCTGAGGGCTTTTAAAGTCCTCGTTAGTTAGTCTGGAATCCCGCCAGTACGCCTTGATTGGAATTGGCAATTCCATGGGTATGATAGAAGACAAACACGGTTTAATAAAAGAACCAGCATACACATCAACCTTTGAACAACCACCTCTGCAGGCGACTTTTAATCTTTTATGATCACATAAAACATAAAACACACTAATTTCAAGATTGTTAACATCACTATTGAAATGATTTAATTTTTGACCTTTCAAACATTAAAAAGTACATCATTAAATTAATTATGTAATGGCATAAAAATTAAAAACATCATTAATTAATTATGTAACCACATAAATCAAATATAATTCTATAAAGAAATTAATATCAAATAGATAATATAATGAAGTAACTTATACGACAATGTCATTGATCTTCTTCTTCATCAACTCTTTGTCTATATCATCCGATCCAGATTCGACATTGTAAGGATTGGTCATATCATCATCATCGTCATCAATATCAGTTTCGATAATGTCATCATCCACACAAATGTCATCTTCATGAACATTAACTCCTACATCATCATCATCTAGTTCCTCCTCTTCGACATCTTCATCAGGGACATCATCAACTAACCATTGATCTTGATCATCATCTACATAATCTTCTAGTTCTTCGGTATCTTCTTCTTCCACCGCATTATACTTTACCGGCCTTCCTCTTGGATCATGTCTAACAACAAATGATCAGCCCGGTTTACCTGGAACCTCTGAGTAAAATACCTGCTCACATTGGCTTGGAAGAACATAGGGCTCATTTCTAGCTCGCTCAATCAACCTTGTATTAACCATGGTAAATCCATTATCATGTTCAATAACAGTTCTCTCAGGATCATTTTCATTCAATCGTAGCCTATACCATAGGACGACAAACAAAATTAATCTGAAGGACTTAAAGTCACACTCAAATATATCATCCAAAATTCCATAGTATCGATTTTTCTAAGATTTTACGGATGTATGTAAACCTACAGATGAAACATTAGTCATCACGAAGATTGCGGAGTTATACTAAGTCCACCGAGTTTTTCTTCATGTCATCCAACATTTTGATTTGAAATTTACAACCATTAGCCACATAGCCTTGTGGTGTTTCACACCACAATATGTCAAACATGTAAAAATTATTGCAATATGTCAATTGAAACATATTTATTCTTGGCGAGATGTATGCAGAAAACAATCTCAAGATATATATACATCAATATGCTTAAAAATGAATTAAATAATATGGGTGATTAATATATTTATCGTGCACGATTTTATCTCTTAAACCCGTATGCTAAATCAACTCCCTTTGTGTAACATTGGAATCTCCATTCTGATGAAGCACCAACCAATGAAGCCACACCTTCCCGTGTTAATATCGACCAAATTGTTGTATCGTTCAATCCATACGATCATCCAATCAAAGATTATTTAAAATTTGGCGTACAAATGTAGTGCATCCCACTCTCAACCAAGCTGTACCAAAATAAATTGAAATTCACAAAATAGCGTATAATTGGTTAAATACCACGATTACCTGACCTCAATTTATAATTGATGTATATTGAAGATTAAAATTAAATGGTACAATTTACATAAAAACCATATGTAAAATGCATTCCAATTAATCTCCATGACCATCTTATAATTACCTCTCACTTTCCTCAATCTACCTTTCCCCAACAGGTACTCCCCTTCGAATTTGTTAATGGAGTTGGGATCCCAAATGCGATCTAAAAGGATCTTTGCTGCAAACTTAGGAAGATATTCTCTAATGTACACCATGGTCTAGTATACCATATATCCATAGCTCCGAGACTCGCCGCGAGTCCTCCGGACGCAGCGAGTCCCGCACCGAGCGGCCCTGGCCGCGTCCTAGGTGCGCGGATGTGGGCGTTGCCGCGTCCAGGTCCGGACTCGCCGGACGCGCCAGGCGTGCCAGACGCGGCGAGTCCCGACTGTGGGACGTGGCCGCGGCAGCAACGGCCAAAAAGGCCAAAAAACAATTAAAACACAACATTTTTTTAATCTATTTTTTTATTTATATCTTCTATTTCGCCCTAAAAGGGCACTCATTTCATTCATTTGGCAAAATAGGAGGAGAAGAGAGAGTTGTGAAGAAAAATAGGAGGAGAAGAGAGGGCAACCAACAACTTGTTGAAGACAAATCCAAGAGCATATATCATTTGGGGAGCTTCATACCAGCAAGGAGGTGCATTGAAAGCTCATTACCAGTGATTTGGAGGAGTTTCTATTGCATTCCAAGCTAAATCTAAGAGGTAAGTTCGATTTTAATTGATTTTTTTGTGTTTTTTTAACAAATATTTCATTGTAATTTGTAAAATCACTATTCTTTTGAGTTTGCATATTTTTTTTACAAACCCCACTTGCAACTTAAATAATTTTAGAAACCCTATTTTGTGCAGCCACATTCATTTGCAAATCATACCATATTATTATTTTCACAATGTCTCATACCCCAGCCAGAAAAGACCCTGCTTGGAAACATGCTGAAATCTTTCCCGGAATGAAAAAAGGAGACGCCAAATGTTTCTATTGCAAAACAATATATCATGGAGGCATAAATCGATTAAAATATCATCTTGCACGCATACCCGCCCATGATGCAGTGGGTTGCCCTATAGCACCTCCTGAGGTTGTTCGTGAAGTATAGGTGCAATTAGAAACTTTTGAAATGCAAAAAGAATTGAAAAAGAAACAGAAGCAGGAGTTGTTGAGTGTTGGAGTTGGACAGGGACTTGGTGCTGTTGGAGATGCTTCTTCCATGCCTCCATACCGTCCTAGTGCTAGTGCTTGTGGTAGTGCTTCTGTTTCTGCATCAGCAATGCCTATGCGTACTCCTAGTGCTGGTGGCGCTGCTATTGCTAGTGGTAGTGGCAGTGTTAGCATTGGCCCTAGAGTTCGTAAATCTAGGGTGGACTCATATTTTGTACCATGCACTACCTCTGGTTCCCAACCGTCGCTTGAGAGCATGGGTTGGAACAAGGATGCACATGATGCAGCCAAAAAGGCAATTGCAGACTTTTGGTACTACTGCACCATTCCCTTCCATGTAGCTAGGTAATTCTTTTTCATTTAATTATTTTAAAATTTATATTTAAATTTTAGAATCTAGATGTATCTCATTATCTCATTATCGAATTCAAATTTTACAATACTTATGTAACTTATCAATTTATTTATGACATGTTATAGGTCACCTTTTTGGCAAAACATGGTTGATGCGATAACCATATGTGGTGCGGGGTTCAAAGCCCCTAGTGAAGATGAATTAAAGGGCCCACTTTTGACTCAAAAGGTGGCAGATGTGAAAGCACAATTAGAGGAGCAGCGCAAGCAGTGGAGCATGATTGGTTGCACCATCATGACTGATGGTTGGACTGATAGGAGAAATAGGATGCTGCTTAATTTCCTAGTTTCCTCCGGAGGTAATTGTACTTCCTTCAATGCATTGGAATTTGAATTTTATTTAGTGAATCACATAATTTAATATGGCTGATTTATGTTTTTTAATTTATTGAATAATTGGTTTTGCTTTTTTTTCAGGTGACACCGTCTTCATTAAGTCCATTGATGCTTCTGCCCAAATAAAAAATGCCACATACTTATGTGAGGCTATAGAGGACGTGATAGCTGATGTGGGGGAAGAAAATGTAGTGCAAGTGGTGACAGACAATGCAACAAATTATGTTGTTGCTGGTAGATTATTGATGGAGAGGCACCCTACTATATTTTGGACTCCATGTGCCGCCCATTGCATTGACCTCATGTTGGAGGATCTTGGGAAGCTCCCATGGATCAAAACATGTGTGGAAGCGTAAAAAGCGTTTGCAAATTTTTACACAAGCCACATGGGTGTTTAGCTTCTCTATGAGGCAATGCACGGGGTTGAGGGAGTTGTCTCGTCCTGGCATCACCAGGTTTGCAACAAATTTTATCACGATGCAATCCTTGATTCGGTCAAGGGCAGCTTTGAGGCGCATGTTTACTAGTGAGGAGTGGTCTTCCTCATCCTTTTCTACAAGCACTGCAGGGATTGCTGTGGCTGATTGCATTTTTGATGAGCAAGGTTTTTGGACACCAATGGACGAGATTGTGAAGGTAAAATTTAATTCTTTATTATGTTCTAATTTTTAATCATATCTTACTTTTATTTGTTTATTTTCATTCACACTTGTTTGTGCAACATGTTTGCACTTTGCAGTTTATTGAGCCCTTGCTAGTTCTCCTACGAGTTGCAGATGGGGAGAAGCCCGCAATGGGCTACATATATGAGGGCATGGATAGGGCCAAAGAGGCCATTAGATCAGTCTATGGTGGAGTTGAGGAGAAGTATCGTCCCATTTGGGATATCATTGATAGGAAATGGCAAAACCAACTTCGTAGGCCCATCCATGCAGCTGCATGTTTCCTGAATCCGGCCTTCCAATTCCACCGCGATCTCCGTGCAGATAGAGAAATTCTTAGTGGGCTCTACATGACATTGGAGAGGATGTTGCCTGCTGTTACTACATAGGTAGTGCAGGAGATAGATGCCTTCACTAAGGCACAAGGAGACTTCTTTGCATGTCAAATGTGCAAAGATAATAGGACAACATTACTACTAGGTAAAAATATATTTAAGGGCATAATTTTAATCTCTTTATATTATAATTTATTATTAAATGTTGAACTTGAACTTGAAACTTGAAATGAGATTGATTTTGTTTCTTTTTCTCATCTTAGATAGCTGGTGGAATATGTTTGGTTCTGATACACTGAACCTGCAAAATATTGCCATTTGT
The DNA here is from genome assembly GCA_007258455.2 of Sequoia sempervirens. Classification (NCBI taxonomy): domain Eukaryota; kingdom Viridiplantae; phylum Streptophyta; class Pinopsida; order Cupressales; family Cupressaceae; genus Sequoia; species Sequoia sempervirens. The sequence goes on from VDFB02380807.1 coordinate 6,064, forward strand.
ATATTGAGCCAGCCATGCAGTTCATCTAGTTGTGAGCGCAATTGGAGTATGTTTGAGCACATACACTCCAAGAAGCGCAATAGATTGACAGTGGAGAGGATGAACGACTTGGTATATGTTCATTACAATCTTCGGCTCAGATACAGGAAGCTTTTTGACCATGACAAAACCCCGATCAATCTGGACGAGGTTGATCCACAGTCTGAGTGGACCACTGAGGCTACAGATGCAGTCTTTAGTGACAAGGACCTTGATTGGGTGGACCAGGTAGAGAGAGAGGCCGAGGTTGTAGCCATGGCTGAGGAGGAGGCTAGAGCACGAGGAGGCATAGATGTTGTTGGTGAGCGTGGCATGGAGAGTCAGACATAAGCAGAGACTATGGCTGCAGCTGCAACATCATCCAGGCCCTTTAGACGCCTTCATAGGAAGGATGTTGGCTCCACTATGCGATAGGGCATAGAGTCATAGAACATTTTGATTTGATGTCATATTTCATATTTCATATTTGTATGGAACATTTGATGTCATGGATTTCATATTCCATGAGTTTTGTATATATTTGACTAATTTTATATATCTAAGTATGTTATTTCTTTCAGCAATGCAACTACAATGTGTACCTTATACTTATGTAATCGTTGTATACTTATGCATGTGATCAAATTCGCTTTTATTTGTGTTGTATTCAATAAAGGGTGCTTCAAACAAGTTTTAAATCCTTAAAAATCTCTAAATTTCTAGGGTTTTTCAACTTTTTTTCATTTTGCCGTGTCTGCGCCGCGTCCGTGTCCGGAGTCGCCGAGTCCCACGCCGAGTCGCCCTCGCCGAGTCTGAGCTGCGTCCGTGTCTCGTTACTATGCATATAACCCTCCACATAGAACCCTCAGGATGTGCTCTTTGTCTAACCAAATTCTTCAAAAAATTTAAGTGCCTCTCAACCATCCACATTGACTTTGTGTGTATAGGTCCACACAATTCAATCTCCTCAACTTGGTGTATGAGGTAGTGTTCTTGTGCATTGAAAAATGTTGAAGGTAGACACTTTTGCATTTCACACATTAGGCGAGGAATTTTTCTCTTCCAATAATTTATATCTTCTTTATGGATTTCTTTAGATGATAGCCATCTACAAGTGATTCAAGGCACAAATATATTAACGATATTTAACAAAAATATACAATATGTTACATAACAAGTAAAACAAATGGCAATTATAAGATGTATACAGCGAATTGAACAAATCTCGCTACTTACCTCATGTATTTTCCAAGATCATATATAACTTGGCTACATTTATTGTCAAAGTTGTGCAGGAGGATAGAATTAGAGATATCTTTATAGCAATTATAAAATGATATTTTCATTATTTTTCCAAAAGTAGTAAACACAAATACATTGAAAAGTACATGCATTATACAAGTGTATATAATATACCAGAATAATTACCTTAATGAAGATATGCCAATCATGCGTTTTCATCCCTGACCCAAATTCACCTTTCTTTGTTATTATATTGTTTATGTTCGCAGCAAATCCTGTGGGAAATCGAAATTTTGTATGACTTCTTTATAGCATTGCTTTGTTGCTCTGTTAATAACCAAGGAAGGACACTTATATTAATTTGGTCTTCATCACTATTTAATTGAATGACATTTTCATTGCATGATTAGCTTCCTGAATGTCACTACAAATTTTGACAATTTTTTCTTTGTCATGCCCGCCATCCAATATTTTCCATAATGTTTTTGTTATATTCGTTATGATATGCATTGTATCAAACAAATGCACAATTTATAGTTGCTCATAGTAGGGAAACCTACTAAATTGTCTAGGATAACTTTTCAATCCCTGTGGAAGCCAACCATTAATGCCTTAACAACCTTCATGAATCATATAAGTTAAACAAATTAACAACGACAATCATTGTCAATTACAACATGAGCAAACACAACACAATATAAAAATATAAATTTAAAACATATCATATATGATAAATAAACAATTTGATCTGATGTATAACCTTGACGATTAATTCTATTATATTCCAACTTCCATAGGCGAGGTGTCATTCTTCATGGTTTTGATGTAGTCTCTTATTTCCCATTGAAAATATGTTTTCCGGTAGTTAAAGTACTTGCCAGTTTATGGAGGAAGTGCCTATACTCATCAAACACCTACTTTCCTAAACATTGAGCAGCAGGATTTCATCTTTGGACCACAAATTGGACATACAAATTTTCCTTTGTTTGAAGACGCAAGATGATATATAATTGGATTAAATATGTCAATTTTTAATTATATATAATGAATAGATTATTTAAAAACATACTTACGATATCTACTTCACTTAATTAAATATTGTTAAAGTGCAATCAAACATTATAACATACCACAAAAATGTGTTAGCTCTTAGGGCATCATGAATTTTCCATACAAGCATTACTTGGAATTGCAATTATCTTTGTCCTAGTGGTCTGGGGCGTCTTACATAGTAGCGTCATTCCATAAATTTAGTATTTCCGTCAATAAGAGGCTCATATATCTTTTAACGGTACTTACCTAGTTGAATGAACATAAACATTACATAATTATTATAACCATTTTACAATATATATAAATTAATGTACATGACTATTGAATGAAAAAAATATAGTCATTATGCAACAAATAAGACAAATGAGATGCTACTACGTTAAAGAAAAGTGATATAGCAAATACTTGGAACAATCATTAGAAACATTATGTACTCTCTTTATTGACATCCATGGAGGAATGTTATTGTTGATAACAAAAACAAGCCACACTGAGTAAATAGATCTCAGCTCTCCAAATGGATTGACACCATCTGCTCCCAATGAAAGCCTGAGATTATGAGGTTCTTCTTTAAAGTGTGGCCATTTTTCCTCCATGTCCCTAAATGAAGAACCATCCACAGGCATTCGAAGAATGTCATCTCCACTTCTATTCCGTGTATGGTAATCCATAAATTGTGCTAAGCTTTTGCACCTAAATAATCGTTGCATACGTGGAATAATGGGAATATAACGAAGAACCTTGTTAGGCACCTTTTTTGTTTGTTGATTTGTTTGATATCTAATGATATGACATTTCGGGCATTTTGTTGCAAATTCCTGTTGTTTATGATATATAATACGATCATTGAGACATGCACCTATTTCTTGATACTCCATTCTGATATCTTTCATAATGGCACATAAATCTCGGTACGAGCTCGGTATGAGCAGAGAGAAGAGTTGTTTTAGAGCCTTCATAAAGGGGCTCGTATTCCTTCTCAAGTACAGGTAAATCATGAACATCATCAAAGTCATCTTGATCATCATGATCAGCTCTACCACTAAATGTGTCATGGATCAATGTATTCGTACCATCATCTTTAACTGTGTTTTCTGGTGCATGATCATCTTCTTCCATAGGATCATTAACTTCATCTTCGATATTCACAGCTCCATGTTCGTCCGCTTGCAAAACCACATTCTTTGGGCTATGATAATCCATATCATCTGCCCTAGGGCGCCCCACCTTTATAATAATGATAGACACAAATAAACCATGATCATGATCAAGTGATTATATATATATATAAAATGTTAAAATGATATAAACATTTACAAATTCAATCAATATAAACACATATAATGAACTTACCAATGGACAATAATCATGCCCCCTTCAACATGACCATGTTGCCTACAATGTTTCTCAACTATTGTGATTAAAAGTTGTCTCATATTTAAGCCCTTGCAATTATTACAAGGACAATAACATTCCATCATATAACTTTTCAATCAACCCACTATCTATCAGTGTCTCTCTTCATTTACTCTAGACATATATACGGCATGATTTTTCTTTACCAAGCTTGACTATTTAGATCTTCAAAAATATCAAACTCACACTCCAATAATTTTTATTCATAGACAAGTAACATAATCTAATAATTCTGATATTTTACACCAAAAAAATTTGGCATGCAACCATCCCTGCAAAAGAGAAGATAGTCTGAAGTTAATGACCCCCAAAAACACTTTAAAATGCTAATTTCAAAACTTATTAAATTCTGATTTTACTATGATTTCCAACCGTTAAGACTCCTAAAATCAGAATATTGAACTTGATCACAAACTTCCTACAACAATGGAGGTAACAAGCTAGTAAGAGCAAGTGACTCATTCTTGAGGAGCAACAAGTTGGAATCATCATTGCTAATGTCAATATGGATTTATCCTTTTAGTTAAA
>VDFB02380808.1:0-21981 GCA_007258455.2 Sequoia sempervirens
AATCACACATATCTTCCATCTTCCTCCCATCCTCATAATCCTACATATCTTCCATATTCTTCTAATCCTCATGATCTTTTATCTCTCCCATCTTCTTCTAAAATCCCCATGTCATCTCAATCCATCAATCCTAGATCACATTTACATGTAAAAATCCCCTCTCACACCCAAAAAATTTCATCTCACATTCCCCAACCTCAAAATTCCATCTCTTCTCATCATCTCTCAACATGCATCCCACCTAACAAGTCACATCATTTTCAAATATCCAATCCCATCACTTCCTCTTAGAAATATATCCAACCTTCTAACCCCATCTTATCTACAAATTAACATCTCCAATCTTCCAATCCCTCTTCATCCTCTTACCAATATCTACATATCATCCTCTCAACCTCCCATATCCAACTATCAAGCACCTCCTTTCACAAGTACTTTGGCCCAAGATGTGCAACAAATAAAGGATACCCTTAAAGGGATTCAAGTAGGACATCACAAGAGATCCTATACTTTTGAAGAACTATGTACTTATCCTTTTTACAAGTCCATCACCATGATCCCTTTCCCCCAAAACTTTGAAATGCCTAAATTTGACAAATACAAGGGAAAGGGAGATCCTCAAGAACACTTGAAAGACTTTTACATTACATGCCAAGAGGTCTCTTATCTTGACGCTTACCTCTTAAGGCTCTTTTATAGAAGCTTGGGTGGTTAAGCCCTTGATTGGTTCACTCACATTCCTTATGGGACATCAAAACATTTTCTAAGCTAGCCAATAATTTTTTCACTCAATTTTCCCAAAACATAGAAAATGATATCACCATGATGGATATTTGCAGCACTAAATAAAAGATCAGTGAATCTTTTGCCTCATTCCTATAAATATGGAGACATATTTCTAGTCTCTTTGCATGGCCTATACTTGAAAAATAACTTGTCGTGCTATCTTTGTCAAGAAATTAAACAATGAGTTGGGTTTCCATCTACACATGCAATGTGTACACTCCTTTGATGAGATCATAGAAAAAGGATTAGCCATAGAAAACCCCTTATAGCCAAAGGCCTAGTCAAGATATACAAAGAAGGTAAAGATACTAATAATCAATCTAGTGACAAATATCATTTTTTGAATAAAAATAAAAACATAGTCAATGATGGTGTGACTGATTCAAAACACGTTAAAAATATCCAAATACCTCTACTATCATGTTATCACAACAACGTAGCTCCTCAACAACATGTGGTTATCCCTAAAGGTCAACCTAAAAGATATGCTAGATGTGAGTATACTCCCTTGGGTGAACCAATAAAAAACATCCTCCTATAGATCATCCAAGCCAACAAGATCCAATTGAAACTCATTAAACCCCTTGGTCCTGATGTGCCTAAACCCTCTTGGTACAAAGAACATGAATTTTGTGACTACCATAGGGTTCATGGACATAAACCCTTCTCATGCATGAAACTTAAGAACTCTATCCAAGATCTTATTGATCGAGGAGATGTCTCGATTGAAGGCCATACATCCTAATGAAAACTAGGGTACATAAAAGAAACCTTTTCCTTGACTGATGCAGGAGCACCTGATCCTTGTCCTTTTTTGTTATGTTTTAGCAAAGTGTGTAGACAAGGCATTTGATAAAATTGTTATTATTTTCAAATTGGTTATCTACATTTATTTCTAAATTATAGATTTTATTTAAAAAAATAAATCCATGACTGGGGTGACAGGCATGTGGTGATCTACATTTTAAATTTGAGACATCAAAATCCTCCAAGTGTGTGGGACCAAGTTATTTTGTTGTTGTTTTCTCATAACATCCCGTGCCTTTCATATTCCAATGCCATAAGGAGAGTGGTGATTCATTTTGGTTGTTTGAAGTCAAACTTACCAGGGAACATTACATGGGCCATTGAGATTGCTATTTTGGAAATTCAAAAGACAAACAAAATATGAATTGAAAGCTGATTGGATGCACATAGGATATTGGAGGAGGTTGATTCATGCTAAGAAGTGAGCAACCACTTTAGCGTGGGTTTTTAACTACCTAAAAACCAATGTTGGATATAATTTGCAAGGTATAAGGTGGATGGTCATGGAGAAATGAAAATAATAAACACATTTTATTTTCCGACAAATTTATTTTCTTTAGAGAGGCATCACTTGGCTTTTGGGAAGACCATTCCATGTAGTGTGTAGGGAATTAGTTAAAGGAAAAAGAATTGTGAAAGAGGGGTTCACCAGTCAGAGAAAAGATGAGTTCTTAACATTTGAAGATTTGCAATTTAATAAAATTTAGAGGTTTTGTGAATAGAAGGGGGATAATAAGATAATATGTTGAAGTGTTGTGGGTGTGTAATGGCTGTAGTAGTGTATTTTCTAATGAATTTACTTCCAATGAATTCAATAATTGAATTTGATAAACTCCAATCTTTCTTGTAGATTTAATTTGCATAATGAAATTGATGATCTAAAACTTATAATGTTTCTCACGAATGTGAATTTTAATGTGCAATTTGAATGATAGATATTGGAGAGCATTGTGTAGAGTTATTTGTTGCTAGAATTGGCAGTCCCATATGACCCCTAATTCGTATCTACACCATCAACATAGCAAGGGTAAAAATTATGTATCATACAACATAGTGTCTTATATGTATAACAATAATATCTCATCTAGCTCCATTATTGACTGCATGAAACAAAGTCCTCCCAAGTAGCCACCATAACTATCAAATCATCTAATTGTGTTTTTACTAACTGATGTGGTCGACTTACTATTCAAGGGGCTTCATCCTCCTCTCAACCTACAAGACAATATAGAATACTCAATCACTTGAACAAAATGCCAACATAAATCTCTATTCTCAAGCTACTTAAATAATCTCCCATCCACAAGTACCTTCTTGAGAAATCCCTCTATGACACTTGTGTCCCTAATGATATTGATCTTGTTCAATTTAAATCCATGATAGGATACTAATCATCCCCACAATCCCTTACCTTTTCCACTAATGGCATGCCTTCCATTGATCCCTTTGATAATCATCCACTCCATTTTCAAGCTCACATCCATTAAACCATAATCAAATGCATCCTTATAGATGGAGAATCAAGACTTAATCTTTGCAACCTAATTCTAATAAAGCAACTAGGATATTTTGATTATGCTTTCGACCCCCAAAATAAAATTACCATCAAATCATATGATGATGTTTAGTGTGAATCTAAAGGCTCTATCAAGCTACCCATCTAGGCCAGACCCGCTATAGTTGAAACCACTTGCCAAAAGTTCCCACAAAATAGAATTGTGGTGACTGTAATGTATGCCGATCCATATCCATTATAATATTGCAAATTCTTACAAAGAAGCCATAGCCTTTCACAAAATTTCCCTAATACAATGCACATCACCATCTTCATCTTCCTACATTGATCCTTCATTGGTACCCGCTTCTCACACTCCCTGAAAGATCAAGGTTAAGATCAAGGACCTGGGTATTAACGAATATGAGTTACATGCCTTCCATATCAAGTCCACACCACCATCCACTTCATCCCAATATTTTGATGTCCATGATAATCCCATGTTTGATCATGATATCTATGATAATCCAATCTTTGATCATGATCCTATTGAGGACATCCAAGATCATCCCCTTCCATCTCATGAACTATCATCCTTCCATTTCGACCATCCTAGGTTAGGGTATGTATCTCCTAATACTACCTCTACTAAGCCTTCTTGTCAACCTGTTAAGGATGTGCAAGCCTCCTTTGACATTAATAGTGTTGAAAAGGATAGTCACGAAGAATCAATTGAAGGCATCACCAATCTCTTCCATGAATCACACATATTTACCATTTCATCTAACACATCCAACACATCCACTTCTATGCATCCTCTAGACTTGGATCAATAAGTATTATCCCAAAAGAATAAGGCTATCAATCAATTTAAGTCAAAAAATAAAAAAAACCTTTCTCAAAATGAGATCCAAAATCAAATGAAAGAAAGAAGATCAAGAAAAGTCCTTTATTCCACATCAAAATCAAAATCTATTGGAAAAATCAAAAAGAAAAGTAAAAAAGAAAAGTAATAAAACATCGATATCCAATGATACCTCTTCATTGAAAATAACTAGGGGCATCTATCAAAGAAAAATATCAAGAAATGATCTTGTTGATCCTAAGCCTTCATCCTCATCATCTCCACATGATCCCTAAACTTCACCAAATCCATAAATATCCATACATCCATTCTATCACTCCATACCCCTTGGTGATGTCTCTCAACGAAACTTTGATGACAACCCCTCCACATGCTTTAATCCAAAGGTTTTCACAAACTCCTTTCCACGTGAAGCATGATGGCCCATTTAGTGCATATGGATCATAGCTTAACTCCCTCTATCTACCAAATAAAGCATCCTCCATCATCCATAGCCTTCCATCTAACATCATCATCCATCCATTAACGAGCTTCCACCATGATCGCACCATTATCAAGTCTCAATTATTAAAAAATTAAGAAAAAATACAAAAAAAGTAAAGAGAAATAATCCATCCAAAGGTGAAAACCACTTTATTGATGCCTTGGATAAGTACCATGGTGAAAACCTAGAAACAAGTGACATGTGTAGTAGTTCCTTATCCACCATCTCCTAGTATGTCATCCCATCCTGTAATGCCCCACCTTAAACAACAAAACAAAACAACTAAATTTGATAGTAATTAATAAAGTTAGGTAGATAGAGATGTAACATCCTATAGTTATTTTGATAATTGTCTAATGAAAAGAGTTTTAATGAAGTCTTGCCCTTCCATAATTGGACTATTTAAACACAACCAAACAACTCGTTTTAAGAGAATCGAATAATTATAGAATTACTTGTTATTCTAAAAAAATGAAAATCATAAGTGACATGAATGGAAATAATAAAATGTTGACATTATTAAATGTTACAATTCAATTAAGAATAATGGATACACAAATTTGATACTTCTTGATAACAATTTTAATAATTGATCTTACAATAAAGATATAATAATGTTTTTGAAAAGGAAAAAACAGGTTTTACAGGGACCTGAAACCACAGAGTATAAACAACAAAAGATAACAAAATAAGTCCAAACAAGTAGATGTCTGTCCCAAAAAGGAAACGACAGCACCAAGAGACAATAAGGTCCAAAAAAAGGACCGCCCAAAAAGCCAGAAACAAACACCACCGCACTACTCCAAGGTGTTCAACAACTCCTCAGCCTCCTTTTCAACATCCTTCATATCCTGTAACCCTTGCTTGAGGATTTGAGCCGTATGTGATGAAGTTGGGGTATTCCTCTTAGTGTTAGCTCGGGTACGAGTCAAAATCCCTTCACCAGCAGATCTGCCGCATCCTCTGTCCACATCCAAATCCACGACCAACGAACCCTTTTGATTTTTTTCGAGCTTTTCCATCATAGCATTGATGATAATGGTGTTATGCCTAGCAATTTTGTGATTGTTCGCCATAGTGGCCCTAATATTTTGGCCTATCTTGGACATATTGCACTCGATACTAGTCAATCTTTCCTCTTGTGAATGCTGTCTTTTCCTTGGTAAGGGGGTTTCCTATCCTTCATTCTCTTTACAATTCCAGCTAATCTTCTACTCCAAATCCATGACCCTATTGCTTAGATCTATATTATGGCCTTTCAAATCACAGACTTCCTTCTGGGTCCACTTGAGAACAGTGAAAAGGCCATCCATACTTTTTTCCACCACACTCACAATGTCCTTAGGCTTGAGCTTATTCAGGGCCGAATTAATTTCATCTTGATTAGGGGAGTCAATAGGGGCATTCCCAAATCTTCCAGACGCAGGGGCACTAGGGGCCGACTCCTTACTGACCATAGGTTTATCAGAAAGAATTTCCATGGAATTCCCAGAATACGAGACAAGTTTCGTAACAGAGGTACCTTTAAAACCAGAGACCAAACCCAGAGTAGGGCAGCCAGGAGACAGCTAGGGATTAAGACAGGGTGGCGAGGTAAAACCCAGACTAGGGCACTCATGCAGAGGCTGCAACTTAGGACATGATGGCAGAGCAAAATCCTTAAGGGCATTCCGACAAGACAGGGACAGGGGAGCATTGGTATTAGGACCAATAGGGGCACAAGCAGGGGGGCCCGAGGGTCATTCTCCCTACTACTTTCTGTATCCTCATCATCCAATTCTCTAATTTCAACAATTTTAGGCAAAGCAGGTAAATTTTGATAATGCTCAAATATGAGCTTGACAAGACCAGGGTGAATAATAGCAGTCCTCCTAGGGTTTCTTTCAACTTCATCAAGGCAATTCTTCAAAGAAGAGAATAAGTAAAAAGGCAGAGAGATACGAACCTTGTGATGGAAGTGGTTCAGAATGGCAAAGTGGTAACCATACACTCTGGTGAAGCGCCTGTCAACCGTGATATACTCCATAATAACTCTTAAAACTTTTCTCCAGATAGATTTGATGGACTCCATATCAAAGTAGCTATTGGCAACCTTAACCAACTTAGCCTTCTCCTTGTCTTTTTTAGGAAATTTAATGACCGCTTCATCAGAGAACAGACGGTCCCGATAAAATTTCACACCCTCTATCAAAAGACCAGTTATCTCACTGATTAAATCCTCATTCAACTTAACATTCCTGCCAAACAACACAATCTCACCATTTTTCCAATTTTTTACAAAATAGTCCAGCATCCCCTCGTTAGTACCATGGAGCTTTTCCAAATACGAAACTAAGCCTCCCTTTTCAATTCTTTCCCAGGCTTTGTCGTTCTTTCTATGCTCCTGAAAATTGCTTGGCTCCACACGTTTTCTTTCTCCCCCCATTTTCAAAGCTCTGTTAAACAACACCCTACAGTTGCTCTGGGTCCCGTTTAGGCATATTTTATCAAACACCCAGAAAGCGTGCTGGAGACACTTCTTGAAAAAGAAAATGACGTCGGTCCCATCAAATCTAATGAAATCGACGTACCTAATCTTTATCCGCTTCATCATGACGAAGACAAACTTCTCTTCCATACACTGAATCATAATAAATTAGCGCTTTCACTTCAGGATGGAGGTAGTCATTCTTCCTCCACGTGTTTTCCCCACCCTTCTTAACCCCTACATTGGCAAAGTAATCAGCCACCTTATTGGCTTCTCTATAGGCGTGGGACACTTTCACTTTATCAAATTTACTTAATAATATTTTTGTATCTTCGATCCACTTTTTGATGGTCCACGAGGGAGGGGTAAGCCCAAGAATGCAATTTATTATATTCATTGAATCACCCTCCAACCAAAGACATTTCGTGTTCATCTTGAAAGCTAAGCTAACCGCATGATAAGCCCCTACAGCTTCCGCAACATGATTAGTTTGGGTGCCGATGTCCACAGCAAAAGCCGCAATAAAAGCCCCCGAATTGTCCCTTAAAACACACCCACTGCCAGCTTTCCCTGGGTTGCCTTTAGCCACACCATCAAAATTGGCTTTCACCCAACCCAAAGGTGGCAAAGACCAACTAACATTCTCCCTCCCACAAACAACAGGTTTAAGGATATTTGACCCAACTAGTTTTGAGTTCCACTTTTTAGCCATAGCAATATCGAAAGGAGACCAGTTAGCTTTATCAACCATTTTTCTTGGAATTAAAGATAAATTTTCCTTTATAGCCCTTACGATTTTAGCATGCAAGTCCCCTTCCAACATATCTTTATCCCTAAACACTCTGTTGTTCCTTTCCTTCCAAATATTCCAAGACACAAAAGGTAGAACAAAAGACCATAGCTTTCACACAAAAGGATTTTTTGAAGGAGCTTTCCATTGCATGAAGAAATCTTCAACAGAGGCAAGGGAAACCCAAACCACATCAAGAAGCACAAAAATTTTACCCCAGATATTTGAAACAAAAGGGAAATGAAGAAAAAGATGGTTAACAGTCTCAACTTCATTCCTGCACATATAACACCTCTTTGGTAATTGAATTCCTCTTTTTCCAAGATTGTCCAAAGTGAGAATCTTATTTTGTAGCATTATCCAGTAGAAAATATTGATTTTAGGAGTCAGGTGATTAATCCAAGCCTTAGCCCAGAAGGGTGGAGGCTCCATCGGACTAACCAGCATAGACGTGGTAGAAGAAACTAAAAAAATACCAGATGGGTTGTCTATCCAGGCAGCAAGATCCTCCACCTGGTGTTGAGCTGGTCTTAGGGCCCTGAAGGCCGACTGAACAAGGCTAAGATCCTGACTGATGGTCTTCAAATCAACCCAACCCCCATTCCTCCAGTAATCTTTAACCAAGACTCCAAATTCCCTTTTACAATCATTTATCCATTTACTGAATTTCTCAATTCTGATCAAAGGATCTTTAAAAAGCCACCTGTCTTCCCAAAACCTTACATAATTTCCTTTTCCAATCAGCCAACCAATTCCCTTTTCCAACAATTTTCTACCTCTACTCATATCATTCCAGCAAACAGACCCACGAGGTAAAAAAGAAGAATTTATGATCTCATTAAAAGACTCACAGTTATTAAAATATTTGGCTTTTAAGGTATCACGCCATTCTCCATTCAAAGTAAGAGTTCTCCAAAGCTGTTTAGCAAGAAGGGACAGATTCAAAACTTTAATTTTCCTTAAGCCTAGGCCCCCTCTCGATTTGGGTCTACAAACCAGATCCCATCCAACAAGTGGCATTCTCTTCTTGTCCTCCACACCAGACCAGAGAAACCTTTTCTGAATTTTTTCAATGGCCTCAACATATTTAGCAGGAATTTTAAATATACTGAGAGCATAAACAGGAAGATTTTGCAAAGAAGCCTTAAGGAGCTGGATTTTTCCAGCTTGACTGAGAAGAGCTCCTTTCCACCCCGATAACTTCTTATTGAATTTTTCAACCAAAGAAATCTAGAACGAGTCCGATGGTTTAGAGCAAAGAGGCAAACCAAGATAGGTTGACAGAAGAGGCTCAATCTGGCATCCAAGAATCTGAGCAAGTTTAAATTGTCTATGCTCCGGAGTATTGAGGAAGAAAATTGAACTCTTAGCCCTATTAACAACTTGCCCAGAAGCAGATTCATAGAGATTCATAATTTTTTTGAAAGTCTTAGCTTCAACCACAGTAGATCTACCCATGAGAATGGTGTCATCAACAAATTGTTGGTGGGAACAAGTTAGAAGAGAAGAGGAAGGTCTTAAACCAGCAAGGGATCTTTGATCAATAAGCTTTTTAATATTTCTTCCCAAACTCTCAGCCAATATTGTAAACAGAATAGGGAGAAATAGGATCTCCCTGTCTGAGGCCTCTGGAAGTCTGAAAAAACCTCGAAGGTGATTAGACATACAAGTTTTTATATTTTAAAAGTTGTAATAAAAAATCATAATTAATTATTTACTTGGAAAAAAATTACAAAAAATATGCATCACACGGGACATGAGTCCTCTAATTATATCTATTTAATATTGTAAAAATATTATCATTTTATTGTGGTTAGGTGGTCAAACAGACACCTACTTATTATTTTTTCCCTGAAATTTAAGTACTACTGCATTGAAATTTCAAATTTTCACCAAATAGATTTTTATTTTTTTAAATACACCTAGTAGTTTAGAAACTACATTCAATTTGCTACAGATTCTATTCTTACATATTTTTGAAATATATAGATAACTTATTCAAATTTTTATGTCAAGTTGCCTAACTCTAATTTTTTGAATTTTTTGCCACTTAAGGGCCTATTTTTTCCATGATGATCTTGCACATACCCCCATCAAAATCACACATATCTTCCATCTTCCTCCCATCCTCATAATCCTACATATCTTCCATATTCTTCTAATCCTCATGATCTTTTATCTCTCCCATCTTCTTCTAAAATCCCCATGTCATCTCAATCCATCAATCCTAGATCACATTTACATGTAAAAATCCCCTCTCACACCCAAAAAATTTCATCTCACATTCCCCAACCTCAACATTCCATCTCTTCTCATCATCTCTCAACATGCATCCCACCTAACAAGTCACATCATTTTCAAATATCCAATCCCATCACTTCCTCTTAGAAATATATCCAACCTTCTAACCCCATCTTATCTACAAATTAACATCTCCAATCTTCCAATCCCTCTTCATCCTCTTACCAATATCTACATATCATCCTCTCAACCTCCCATATCCAACTATCAAGCACCTCCTTTCACAAGTACTTTGGCCCAAGATGTGCAACAAATAAAGGATACCCTTAAAGGGATTCAAGTAGGACATCACAAGAGATCCTATACTTTTGAAGAACTATGTACTTATCCTTTTTACAAGTCCATCACCATGATCCCTTTCCCCCAAAACTTTGAAATGCCTAAATTTGACAAATACAAGGGAAAGGGAGATCCTCAAGAACACTTGAAAGACTTTTACATTACATGCCAAGAGGTCTCTTATCTTGACGCTTACCTCTTAAGGCTCTTTTATAGAAGCTTGGGTGGTTAAGCCCTTGATTGGTTCACTCACATTCCTTATGGGACATCAAAACATTTTCTAAGCTAGCCAATAAATTTTTCACTCAATTTTCCCAAAACATAGAAAATGATATCACCATGATGGATATTTGCAGCACTAAATAAAAGATCAGTGAATCTTTTGCCTCATTCCTATAAATATGGAGACATATTTCTAGTCTCTTTGCATGGCCTATACTTGAAAAATAACTTGTCGTGCTATCTTTGTCAAGAAATTAAACAATGAGTTGGGTTTCCATCTACACATGCAATGTGTACACTCCTTTGATGAGATCATAGAAAAAGGATTAGCCATAGAAAACCCCTTATAGCCAAAGGCCTAGTCAAGATATACAAAGAAGGTAAAGATACTAATAATCAATCTAGTGACAAATATCATTTTTTGAATAAAAATAAAAACATAGTCAATGATGGTGTGACTGATTCAAAACACGTTAAAAATATCCAAATACCTCTACTATCATGTTATCACAACAACGTAGCTCCTCAACAACATGTGGTTATCCCTAAAGGTCAACCTAAAAGATATGCTAGATGTGAGTATACTCCCTTGGGTGAACCAATAAAAAACATCCTCCTATAGATCATCCAAGCCAACAAGATCCAATTGAAACTCATTAAACCCCTTGGTCCTGATGTGCCTAAACCCTCTTGGTACAAAGAACATGAATTTTGTGACTACCATAGGGTTCATGGACATAAACCCTTCTCATGCATGAAACTTAAGAACTCTATCCAAGATCTTATTGATCGAGGAGATGTCTCGATTGAAGGCCATACATCCTAATGAAAACTAGGGTACATAAAAGAAACCTTTTCCTTGACTAATGCAGGAGCACCTGATCCTTGTCCTTTTTTGTTATGTTTTAGCAAAGTGTGTAGACAAGGCATTTGATAAAATTGTTATTATTTTCAAATTGGTTATCTACATTTATTTCTAAATTATAGATTTTATTTAAAAAAATAAATCCATGACTGGGGCGACAGGCATGTGGTGATCTACATTTTAAATTTGAGACATCAAAATCCTCCAAGTGTGTGGGACCAAGTTATTTTGTTGTTGTTTTCTCATAACATCCCGTGCCTTTCATATTCCAATGCCATAAGGAGAGTGGTGATTCATTTTGGTTGTTTGAAGTCAAACTTACCAGGGAACATTACATGGGCCATTGAGATTGCTATTTTGGAAATTCAAAAGACAAACAAAATATGAATTGAAAGCTGATTGGATGCACATAGGATATTGGAGGAGGTTGATTCATGCTAAGAAGTGAGCAACCACTTTAGCGTGGGTTTTTAACTACCTAAAAACCAATGTTGGATATAATTTGCAAGGTATAAGGTGGATGGTCATGGAGAAATGAAAATAATAAACACATTTTATTTTCCGACAAATTTATTTTCTTTAGAGAGGCATCACTTGGCTTTTGGGAAGACCATTCCATGTAGTGTGTAGGGAATTAGTTAAAGGAAAAAGAATTGTGAAAGAGGGGTTCACCAGTCAGAGAAAAGATGAGTTCTTAACATTTGAAGATTTGCAATTTAATAAAATTTAGAGGTTTTGTGAATAGAAGGGGGATAATAAGATAATATGTTGAAGTGTTGTGGGTGTGTAATGGCTGTAGTAGTGTATTTTCTAATGAATTTACTTCCAATGAATTCAATAATTGAATTTGATAAACTCCAATCTTTCTTGTAGATTTAATTTGCATAATGAAATTGATGATCTAAAACTTATAATGTTTCTCACGAATGTGAATTTTAATGTGCAATTTGAATGATAGATATTGGAGAGCATTGTGTAGAGTTATTTGTTGCTAGAATTGGTAGTCCCATATGACCCCTAATTCATATCTACACCATCAACATAGCAAGGGTAAAAATTATGTATCATACAACATAGTGTCTTATATGTATAACAATAATATCTCATCTAGCTCCATTATTGACTGCATGAAACAAAGTCCTCCCAAGTAGCCACCATAACTATCAAATCATCTAATTGTGTTTTTACTAACTGATGTGGTCGACTTACTATTCAAGGGGATTCATCCTCCTCTCAACCTACAAGACAATATAGAATACTCAATCACTTGAACAAAATGCCAACATAAATCTCTATTCTCAAGCTACTTAAATAATCTCCCATCCACAAGTACCTTCTTGAGAAATCCCTCTATGACACTTGTGTCCCTAATGATATTGATCTTGTTCAATTTAAATCCATGATAGGATACTAATCATCCCCACAATCCCTTACCTTTTCCACTAATGGCATGCCTTCCATTGATCCCTTTGATAATCATCCACTCCATTTTCAAGCTCACATCCATTAAACCATAATCAAATGCATCCTTATAGATGGAGAATCAAGACTTAATCTTTGCAACCTAATTCTAATAAAGCAACTAGGATATTTTGATTATGCTTTCGACCCCCAAAATAAAATTACCATCAAATCATATGATGATGTTTAGTGTGAATCTAAAGGCTCTATCAAGCTACCCATCTAGGCCAGACCCGCTATAGTTGAAACCACTTGCCAAAAGTTCCCACAAAATAGAATTGTGGTGACTGTAATGTATGCCGATCCATATCCATTATAATATTGCAAATTCTTACAAAGAAGCCATAGCCTTTCACAAAATTTCCCTAATACTGTGCACATCGCCATCTTCATCTTCCTACATTGATCCTTCATTGCTACCCGCTTCTCACACTCCCTGAAAGATCAAGGTTAAGATCAAGGACCTGGGTATTAACGAATATGAGTTACATGCCTTCCATATCGAGTCCAAACCACCATCCACTTCATCCCAATATTTTGATGTCCATGATAATCCCATGTTTGATCATGATATCTATGATAATCCAATATTTGATCATGATCCTATTGAGGACATCCAAGATCATCCCCTTCCATCTCATGAACTATCATCCTTCCATTTCGACCATCCTAGGTTAGGGTATGTATCTCCTAATACTACCTCTACTAAGCCTTCTTGTCAACCTGTTAAGGATGTGCAAGCCTCCTTTGACATTAATAGTGTTGAAAAGGATAGTCACGAAGAATCAATTGAAGGCATCACCAATCTCTTCCATGAATCACACATATTTACCATTTCATCTAACACATCCAACACATCCACTTCTATGCATCCTCTAGACTTGGATCAATAAGTATTATCCCAAAAGAATAAGGCTATCAATCAATTTAAGTCAAAAAATAAAAAAAACCTTTCTCAAAATGAGATCCAAAATCAAATGAAAGAAAGAAGATCAAGAAAAGTCCTTTATTCCACATCAAAATAAAAATCTATTGGACAAATCAAAAAGAAAAGTAAAAAAGAAAAGTAATAAAACATCGATATCCAATGATACCTCTTCATTGAAAATAACTAGGGGCATCTATCAAAGAAAAATATCAAGAAATGATCTTGTTGATCCTAAGCCTTCATCCTCATCATCTCCACATGATCCCTAAACTTCACCAAATCCATAAATATCCATACATCCATTCTATCACTCCATACCCCTTGGTGATGTCTCTCAATGAAACTTTGATGACAACCCCTCCACATGCTTTAATCCAAAGGTTTTCACAAACTCCTTTCCACGTGAAGCATGATGGCCCATTTAGTGCATATGGATCATAGCTTAACTCCCTCTATCTACCAAATAAAGCATCCTCCATCATCCATAGCCTTCCATCTAACATCATCATCCATCCATTAACGAGCTTCCACCATGATCGCACCATTATCAAGTCTCAATTATTAAAAAATTAAGAAAAAATACAAAAAAAGTAAAGAGAAATAATCCATCCAAAGGTGAAAACCACTTTATTGATGCCTTGGATAAGTACCATGGTGAAAACCTAGAAACAAGTGACATGTGTAGTAGTTCCTTATCCACCATCTCCTAGTATGTCATCCCATCCTGTAATGCCCCACCTTAAACAACAAAACAAAACAACTAAATTTGATAGTAATTAATAAAGTTAGGTAGATAGAGATGTAACATCCTATAGTTATTTTGATAATTGTCTAATGAAAAGAGTTTTAATGAAGTCTTGCCCTTCCATAATTGGACTATTTAAACACAACCAAACAACTCGTTTTAAGAGAATCGAATAATTATAGAATTACTTGTTATTCTAAAAAAATGAAAATCATAAGTGACATGAATGGAAATAATAAAATGTTGACATTATTAAATGTTACAATTCAATTAAGAATAATGGATACACAAATTTGATACTTCTTGGTAACAATTTTAATAATTGATCTTACAATAAAGATATAATAATGTTTTTGAAAAGGAAAAATTGTGTTTTACAGTGGACCTGAAACCGAGCATAAATAAATAAAATATAACAAAATAAGTCCAAAAAGTAGATGGTTGTCCCAAAAGGAAACGACAACACAAAGAGACAATAGGGTCCAAAAAAAGGACCGCCAAAAAGCTAGAAACAAACACCACCGCACTACTCCAAGGTGTTCATCAACTCCTCAGCCTCCTTTTCAACATCCTTCATATCCTGTAACCCTTGCTTGAGGATTTGAGCCGTATGTGATGAAATCGGGGTATTCCTCTTAGTGTTAGCCCGGGTACGAGTCAAAATCCCTTCACCAGCAGATCTGCCACATCCTCTGTCCGCATCCAAATCCACGCACCAATCTAACTTCTTTTGGATTTTTTGTTTTCCACCATAGCATTGATGATAATGGTGTTATGCCTGGCAATTTTGTGATTGTTCGCCATAGTGGCCCTAATATTTTGGCCTATCTTGGACATATTGCACTCTATACTAGTCAATCTTTCCTCCTGTGAATGCTTTCTTTTCCTTGGTAAGGGGGTTTCCTATCCTTCATTCTCTTTACAACTCCAGCTAATCTTCTGCTCCAAATCCATGACCCTGTTGCTTAGATCTATATTACGGCCTTTCAAATCAATGTGTACTTCCTTCGGGGTCCACTCGAGAACAAAGGTTGAAAAGGCTATCCGTGACTTTTTCCTCGCCACACCTACAATGTCCTCGCTTTGAGTTTTATTCAGTACAAACACCACTCTATCCCTGACAGGGAGCCAATAGGGTATTCCCAAATCTTCCGCATTAATAGTATACCTAGGGGCCTAATTTCATCACTCATAGGCTTATCGAAGAATTTCCATGGAACCCTAATAATGACAAGTTTCATAATGTAGGTAATTTCCTTTAAACTAGAGACCAAAACCTAGTAGGGCAAATGTATAGCTAGGGATTAAGATAGGGCTGCAGGTAAAAACCCAAACTAGGGTACCTTCCATGCAGGTCGCAACTTAGGGACATGATGGCAAAGCAAAATCCTTAAGGGAATTCCTCGACAAGATAGGACAGGGAGCATTGGTATTAGGACCAATAAAAGCACAAGCAAGGGGCCCGCAATATTCTCCCTACTACTTTCTGTGTCCTCATCATCCAATTCTCTAATTTCAACAATTTTAGGCAAAGCGGGTAAATTTTGATAATGCTCATAAATGAGCCTGACAAGACCAAGGTGAATAATAGAAGTCCTCCTAGGGTTTCTTTCAACTTCATCTGGGCAATTCTTCAAAGAAAAGAATAAGTAAAAAGGCAAAGAGATATGAACCTTGTGACGGAGTGGTTTAGAATGGCAAAGTGGTAACCATATGCTCTCGTGAAGCGCCTGTCAACTGTGATATACTCCATAATAACTCCTAAAAATTTCCTCCAGATAGATTTGATGGACTCCACATCAAAATATCTATTGGAAACCTTAACCGGCTTAGCCTTCTCCTTGTCTTTTTTAGGAAATTTAATGACCGCTTCATCAAAGAAACGACGGTCCCAATAAAATTTCACACCCTCTGTCAAAAGACCAGTTATCTCACCGACAACTCTCATTCAACTTCTAACATTCCCGCCAACAACACAATCTCACCATTTTTCCACTTTTACAAAATAGTCTAGCATCCTCAAGTAGTACCATGGAGCTTTTCCGTAAATACCTGAATCCGCTTCCCTTTCAATTCTTTCCTTCTAGGCTTTGTCGCTCTTTCTATGCTCCCCTAAAACTGGCCGGGCCTTACATGTTTTCTTTCTCCCCCCATATTCAAAGCTCTGTTAAACAACACTCTACAGTTGCTCTAGGTCCCGTTTAGGCATATTTTATCAAACACCCAGAAAGCGTGCCGGAGACTCTTCTTGAAAAAGAAAATGGCGTCGGTCCCATCAAATCTAATGAAATCAATGTACCTAATCTTTATCCATTTCATCATGTCGAAGACAGACTTCTCTTCCATGCACTGAATCATAATAAATTAGTGCTTTCACATCAGGATGGAGGTAGTCATTCTTCCTCCACGTGTTTTCCCCGCCCTTCTTAACCCCTTCATTGGTGAATTAATCCATCACCTTATTGGCTTCTCCATAGGCGTGGGACACTTTCACTTTATCAAATTTACTTAATAATATTTTTGTATCTTCGATCCACTTTTTGATGGTCCACGAGGGAGGGGTAAGCCCAAGAATGCAATTTATTATATTCATTGAATCACCCTCCAACCAAAGACATTTCATGTTCATCTTGAAAGCTAAGCTAACCGCATGATAAGCCCCTACAGCTTCCGCAACATGATTAGTTTGGGTGCCGATGTCCACAGCAAAAGCCGCAATAAAAGCCCCCGAATTGTCCCTTAAAACACACCCACTGCCAGCTTTCCCTGGGTTGCCTTTAGCCACACCATCAAAATTGGCTTTCACCCAACCCAAAGGTGGCAAAGACCAACTAACATTCTCCCTCCCACAAACAACAGGTTTAAGGATATTTGACCCAACTAGTTTTGAGTTCCACTTTTTAGCCATAGCAATATCGAAAGAAGACCAGTTAGCTTTATCAACCATTTTTCTTGGAATTAAAGATAAATTTTCCTTTATAGCCCTTACGATTTTAGCATGCAAGTCCCCTTCCAACATCTCTTTATCCCTAAACACTATGTTGTTCCTTTCCTTCCAAATATTCCAAGACACAAAAGGTAGAACAAAAGACCATAGCTTTCGCACAAAAGGATTTTTTGAAGGAGCTTTCCATTGCATGAAGAAATCTTCAACAGAGGCAGGGGAAACCCAAACCACATCAAGAAGCGCAAAATTTTTACCCCAGATATTCGAAACAAAAAGGCAATGAAGAAAAAAATGGTTAACAGTCTCAGCTTCATTCCTGCACATATAACACCTGTTTGGTAATTGAATTCCTCTTTTTCCAAGATTGTCCAAAGTGAGAATCTTATTTTGTAGCATTATCCAGTAGAAAATATTGATTTTAGGAGTCAGGTGATTAATCCAAGCCTTAGCCCAGAAGGGTGGGGGCTCCATCGAACTAACCAGCATAGACGTCGCAGAAGAAACTGAAAAAATGCCAGACGGGTTGTCTATCCAGACAGCAAGATCCTCCACCTGGTGTTGAGATGGTCTTAGGGCCCTGAAGGCCGACTGAACAGGGCTAAGATCCTGACTGATGGTCTTCAAATCAACCCAACCCCCATTCCTCCAGTAATTTTTAACCAAGACTCCAAATTCCCTTTTACAATCATTCATCCATTTACTTAATTTCTCAATTCTAATCAAAGGATCTTTAAAAAGCCACCTGTCTTCCCAAAACCTTACATAATTTCCTTTTCCAATCAGCTAGCCAATTCCCTTTTCCAACAATTTTCTACCTCTACTCATATCATTCTAGCAAACAGACCCACAAGGTAAAAAAGAAGAATTTATGATCTCATTAAAAGACTCACAGTTATTAAAATATTTGGCTTTTAAGGTATCACGCCATTCTCCATTCAAAGTAAGAGTTCTCCAAAGCTGTTTAGCAAGAAGGGATAGATTCAGAACTTTAATTTTCCTTAAGCCTAGGCCCCCTCTCGATTTGGGTCTACAAACCAGATCCCATCCAACAAGTGGCATTCTCTTCTTGTCCTCCACACCAGACCAGAGAAACCTTTTCTGAATTTTTTCAATGGCCTTAGCATATTTAGCAAGAATTTTAAATATACTGAGAGCATAAATAGGAAGATTTTGCAAAGAAGCCTTAAGGAGCTAGATTTTTCCAGCTTGATTGAGAAGAGCTCCTTTCCACCCTGATAACTTCTTATTGAATTTTTCAACGAAAGAAATCCAGAACGAGTCTGAGGGTTTAGAGCAAAGAGGCAAACCAAGATAGGTTGATGGAAGAGGCTCAATTCGACATCCAAGAATCTGAGCAAGTTTAAATTGTCTATGCTCCGGTATTGAGGAAGAAAATAGAACTCTTAGCCCTATTAACAACTTGCCCAGAAGAAGATTCATAGAGATTCAATTTTTTTTTGAAAGTCTTAGCTTCAACCACAGTATATCTACCCATGAGAATGGTGTCATCAACAAATTGTTGGTGGGAACAAGTTAGAAGAGAAAAAGAAGGTCTTAAACCAGCAAGGGATCTTTGATCAATAAGCTTTTTAATATTTCTTTCCAAACTCTCAGCCAATATTGTAAATAGAATAGGAGAAATAGGATCTCCTTGTCTGAGGCCTCTGGAAGTTTGAAAAAACCTCGAAGGTGATCCGTTCACAATGACAGAAGAAGTAACTATCGAAACAAGCTGGTTCACCAGCTAAATGACTCTGTTATTAAAGCCAAACTTGACCAGGATTTTAAATAAAAAATCCCAATCAACCCGATCATAGGCTTTGGAAATGTCCAGTTTAAGAATAAACCCTTCAGTCTTTGAAACCATTAACGAATGTAAATTATCATGAATAGTAACAACAGAGTCCAGAATGTACCTACCTGGCACAAAACCATTCTACTGTGGAGCAATAATTCGAGGAAGCACAGAAAGCATTCTAGTAGTTAAAACCTTCGAGATAATTTTATAAATAGAATTGCATAGGCTAATTGGCCGAAAATCTTGAAACTCCGAAGCCCCAAGTTTTTTTGGAATAAGGACCACAAAAGTAGCATTCAGTTCTTTCAACAAACATCTTGATCCAAAGAATTCCTTGACAGTATTCACAACATCCAACTCAACAATTTTCCAAAACACTTGGAAGAAGAATAAGGGAAATCCATTTGGTCCAGGAGCTTTGTTACCATCAAAAGAGAAAACAACTTTCCTTATTTTAGCCTTGGAAGGAATAGCAGTGATCAAAGAATTTTCATTATGACCAATCACCTGAGGTATAGCCTCAATCAAGGAATCTTGAGCTTTAGGAACAATCTCTCCATTACAAGAAAGAAGGTTGCTAAAGAAAAGGACAACCTGTTCCTTGATATCATCTTCCCTGATTCTATTACAACTAATGATTTTGATTAACATAAATAATTATTCTAATATCACTAAGAGTTTTATTAATCATCATTCTAAGAAGTTTTTTTTTTATATATATATACATATATACATATATATACACATATATACATATATATACACACATACACACACACACACACACACACACACACACACACACACACACACATATATATATATATACACATATATAAAGATTCTATATTCACTAATGCTAAGTTTACTCTTAGAGACTCTATTCTCATTTTCATAAATTTCCAAGAGAGATTATTATCAATTCGATTATTTCAATGTATTCTAAAATTAAATTTTATATAAGTTTTTAAATGTATTTTCTTCTTATTGTAAATAAACTCTAAGATAAATTCTAACATATTAACCAATCATTAAATTTCCATACATAAATTATAAACAAACTCTTATTAAATTTTAATTACCATGCATTCTATTTTAGATAATACATATAGTTACTATATATGTCAATTAATTATAATTTGCCTCTCCATTTTTCAATAAATTTTTTCTTATAAATCTTTAACTAATAAAATTTACCATTTCTACTCTAGAACAAAATTTGATTGAAGATTTACTTGCTATTTTAACTCTTGTCCATGGATGCTTTATTACACAATTTTAAAAGTTTCTTGTTTTGTAAAATAAAATCAAGAAATCAATCTTTTTAAATAATTAACTACTTTTCCACTAAACTTAATATAATCTATTTCCCCACTTACAAATTCAGTTTGCGGAACATTAAGAATTTCAAATGGAACAAATTTCCTACTTAGCAAGATAAAAACTGAAAGTAAATCAATTAGCACATATTTGTTTATATGGAGAGATAAAACCATATGACCAACACCTCATGAAAAAAGGACATAGATATATTCATAGAACCAATGCCCTTTTGATAGCTAATATCACAATTAAATGAAAATATAAATTAAACTACCAAACCATTGCCTCATTCATTAAATATTAACTGAAATTGAAAACAACGATCAAACTCTAACTCAACGCCTTATGCAATAGCTATTGTCAAAAATATCATGTAGCCACTCTCATAGAAGCTACGGTAGGAAACACCATTATTAATTGCGAAAAAGCGTGTTAAATCTTCCGTGCAAGGCAACAAGAGGTAAGCTAGAACTTGATCAACGCTGGAATAAAGCATGAACTTATAGATTGAATTTCTGTGTTTATATATGTTTGTACAGGCATATGTATATATAAAAGTATTCAAAACATGACAACAAATTTCATACAATTTGAAAAAACAAAACTGATGTGTTTAGTGCGCAAGCATTTTTAGCCATTTACTTGCCGGTATCCAACAAATAGTCTCTAAAACATATTGAATTGATGGTAAGTATTTCAATAGAACTACCGGCGTGGTAATTAAATATTAATTATTTACCTATACTAGCCATAAACTTGTAATAATCCATAGGAAAAAGAATTAACTGTTCTGTCACAATACTACTTACACTCAACCCTAAATTGTTAATGATGAGTATATGATAATAAGAATGAGGTAAACTTACTGCAACAACCTAACCGGGAACATTTTATAAGTTAAATATCTTCTTTACAAAAATCAATAATTTGAACTTGCCAGAGTGAATAAAGAGCTATAACGTGAATGAGTTAACGTGAACGAGTTTCTAGCAAATCACTCATGCCAATAAATGACGTTAGTTTAAATATAGAAAATACATTATTTATCTTTTTATTTTATACAAATACTATCCTTACAGGACGATTAAGAAATAACGATATTACTAATAACAATAATTAAAAAAATTTAATAATTGGAACTCTATTGTTTAATTTGATTACTTAAATATATATATTATATATTCTTCATTAAAAATACTAATATTACCTAATTGTGTTTATTTACTTATTTTTAAGCAATATATTCAAATAAATATAAATGTATTTAACATATGTATAGCTACAGTGAAATATGAATATATAGATACTCTTACACATAGAAAATTATTCAGGCGGCTGCTCCGAGTGGAGAGTATTAACCCAGATATGGATATCCTCATTTCTATATGAAATTCAAGAAATATATATATATATATATA
>VDFB02380809.1:0-14389 GCA_007258455.2 Sequoia sempervirens
GAAAGAAAATTGCATTGAATGCCACTTGGCTCAAGGCAAGGACATGTAAGAAGAAGTAAATGCCTTGGTGGAAGGACTTGTAAGAGAGAGTAAATGACATGTTGGAAGGACATGTCATTCAAATTTTGAATTTGAAATAGAAGAATATTCCTCCAAAAGATGCTTTGTTGAGGGAAAATGAAGATTTAATAAATCAATAAATTGATTTATTTGTGCAAGTGGGAAAAACTAGAGGATTTTGAAGATTAGATTAGATTTAATCAAGATTTGATCAATTTAATGAAGATTTGGAAGTTTGACTTATTTTGACTTAGATTTTTGGATTAATTTAAATCAAACAAGAGAGGAAATGATTTAATGAGTTTAATTAAATAAACATGTTTTGATTATTTAATTAAAGAGATTGAAGGAAGATTAAATTAAATAAGATTTTAATTTATTCAATTTAATAGATAGATTTTAGAGATTTAATTAATTAAATAAAATTAATTATTTAATTAAAAGAGATGGAGAATGATTTAAGAGACTTAATCAAACACATGATTTGTTTAATTAAGAGAAGAAAACAAATGAATTTAATCAAATAAAGATATTCAATTAAATGGCTAGGTCGGGGAATGATTTAGGATGAAATGATGTTGGTAGTCAAACTTAGATGCGCAATGTCAACTTGTACATTTTGCGTGTCTACAATTATATGCCTTATTGACAAAGGATTCTGAATTTAACTCGACTGAGGCCCATGACAAATCTTTCTTGTAGCTTAAGAACTTATTTACTTAGGCACCTGTTCTTCAAGGACTGAAGTGGAATCTTCCCTTTCATATACACACTGATGCTTCTAATTATGCCATAGGGGTAGTTTTAGGACAGAAAAAGAATTCCATAGAGCATGCTATATATTTCATTAGCAAAAACCTTCAAGGCCCTGAATTAAACTATACTATCATAGAGAAAGAATTTCTAGCAATTGTGTATGCCCTGAACAAGTTTCGACATTATGTCACTGGTTACCAAATATATGTCCATACAGATCATGCAACAATAAGGTACCTCATGAATAAGCCTACCATATCTGACAGATTAGCAAGATGGCTCCTATTGTTGCAAGAGTTTGATATCACGATTATTGATAAGCCAGGTCGGGCTAATGTAGTGACTGATTTCTTGTCAAGACTTCTTGAAACAACTACACCTGCCACCCATGAGGTAATTGATGATAGCTTTCCTGATGAACATCTGTTTTCTATTGCTGCTCAAACTCCATGGTATGCAGATATTGCAAATTATTTAGCAGCCAACAAGATCCCACCCCACTTCTCACCAAAGGAAAGACAATTGTTGGTAGATAAAAGTTTTAATTTTTCATGGATTGCAGACTGTTTATTTTATACAGGCCCTGACCAAGTCATGAGCAGGTGTGTTAGGGAAGATGAGACCTATGACATTTTGCATGCCTATCACGATGAGCCATGTGGTGGGAGCTTTGTAGCTAAGAGAACATCTACGAAAGTGCTTACTATAGGATACTATTGGCCCACACTACACAAAAATGCAGCAGCCTACACCAGAAAATGTGACATATGTCAACGCATGGGGAGACCAACAAGGTTTGATGAAATGCCCCTATATCCTCAAGTGGTAGTCAGTCCCTTTGAAAATTGGGGCATGGATTTTGTTGGGCCTATTGATCCTCCATCCAATGAGAAGTCATACATTTTGGTCTTCATTGATTATGTAACCAAGTGGGTGGAAGTGAAAGCAATGACACATGCTAGTGACAATAAAGTTGCTGAGTTCCTGTATGAGCAGATTTTTACTCAGTTTGGAGTCCCCAGGGAACTTGTTACTAATCAAGGAGCTCAGTTTACAAACTTAATCACTGCGTTGATGAATGATTACAAGATCAGGCACAAAAAGTCTAGCCCCTATCATCCTCAAGCCAATGGTCAGGTGGAGGTTACCAATAGAGAAATTGAGGCAATCCTTACTAAGACAGTACAATTACACAAGAAGGATTGGAGCAGTCACCTTCCTGAAGTAGTTTGGGCCTATAGGACAACATGGAAAACAACTACAGTGTTCACTCCTTTTGAGTTACTCTATGGAAAAGTTGCCATGTTGCCAATAGAGTTTGAACATAAGACCTTAAGGACTGCTCTCCAACTTAACATTGATATTTCAGAAGCCCAAAAGGAACGCCTCCTGCAGCTGAATGCATTGGATGAGATAAGGAAAGCTACCGTGTAGCATACTGAAGCTATCCAACAACAACAAAAAAAATTGCATGACCACCATATCAGAACTAAGCAATTCTCTGCCGATGATTGGGCGCTGCTCTATGACTCCAGGTACAAGGAAAATCAAGGTAAACTCACCACAAGATGGCTTGGTCCTTATGAAATAGAAAATGTGTTTGATAATGGTTCAGTTTAGTTAGCTACAATAGATCCTGCCCGATTCAAACTACTGTTTAATGGACACCATCTTAGGTTGTATCATAAGCCAGCATCTAAAGAAGAATTTATGAAGCAGTTTGTTTCGGATGCGGTGACTGATTTTCCTATAGCAAAAGGCTTTGGCCTTTCTCCTATAGCATCTCTTTAAAATTCTATGTTGCATGCCCATAATAAAGGTTTCCTTTTTAAGGAAGCCACTTTCATTTTTCTTCCATCACCACCATTCATTCTCTCTTCTTCCACGTCACCCATCCATGTCATCCATTTTGCCGTACCACCCTCATTTATGGTTTCACTTCCAGCTATCATTTCATCATGAGCTGTGCTTTTTACCAACATGTACGAGCACTTATTACAAGGTACACAATATCTTTTATTGTCACATCATTTATTTATTTCATTTATTCATTAATTGCTATGTACATATCAGTCATTATTGCCTGTTCTTCGTCTATCCTTTCACACATGTGTGGACACATGCCAAATTTTTAGTAGGGGGCAGGGATAATCCATTTCAAACTTTTTCTTATGCCACTATCACAATTGTTAAGATATTTTTATTTTCTTGTACTTACCAAGTACGACTGCATGCTTTTATCCTAAACAACAATTAACTGCTTGATTTGGGTAGTTTTTAACAATCATTTCATGTAATTATCCTGTGTCATTCTTGGAAAAGTAAGGACAGTGACGGAAGGGTAGAAAGAAGCATGGCAAAAAATAGAAAAAGTTTTTTGAATTTTCAGAAGAAGTTTGAATTTCAGGAATCTCACCAGGGATAATTTGTGAATATGGGTGGCCAATTACTAAGATATTAGCTTGTAGCTCATGAAATCTTGACGCAAAATCCTCAAACGGTTCAGGCATTCAGCAATTGCGGTTGGCTGAATTATTTTATGAGGTTACTTTCCTTTAATGAGGAAGCTGTAGGTGAGTTTTTGAGATCTCTTTCAGAGGGAGAAGCTACAGTATGGGGTTTGACAGTAGCCGTTATAGAAGAGTGGATTGTAGAAGTAACTGGGCTTCCGGCGGTAGGAGAATTTTTTTCTTCTGATGCTGTCTTTGCTAGGGCAGAATTCACAATACCAACAGATGGACCCTTGGAGGTTTCCAAACAAGGATGCAAACGAGTGTCACTGCCTCCTCCATACTTAGAATATGCCACCTTCATAATCAGGTACTTGACTTGTGAGGGACATTTTTCCTATTTGCATTCCTATCATTTTAAACTATTGAGTCATATGAGGCACAGTTTAGCTGTCAATGTTCCAAATTTTTTGTTAAACCTTTTGAAACATTGTGCCCATGAAACCTAGAGGGGTAAGGAAAACTCTATCGCCCATCATGCCCTTATTAAAATATTGATCGAGCATTCCCTAAGGGATGTATCACCCCTTTCTTGGAAAAAATTTGTTGCCCAGAAGGGTCTACAACCTCCAGAGCCTCCTAGAGCACTCCTGCATGGCACAAGAAAAATAAAAGGAGAGTAGAATCTACAAGTACGGAAGCAGAGCAAGAATCATCTACTCCTGCAACACATAGTCCTGCAGCCTCCACACCAGAGCCCTCTACCCATGTACAAACTAGGTTTTCCAGTAGAAAAGAAAAATGGAAAATGAAGGTAGGAGAGTCCTCTAGGG
Organism: Sequoia sempervirens; assembly: GCA_007258455.2. Lineage (NCBI taxonomy): Eukaryota > Viridiplantae > Streptophyta > Pinopsida > Cupressales > Cupressaceae > Sequoia > Sequoia sempervirens. The sequence goes on from VDFB02380809.1 coordinate 4,100, forward strand.
TAGAACAAACCCCAGTATCTGACCCTCATATTCAAAAGCAAAAATGTTCTACTCCACTCTCTCTTGCAGCATCTTTCCCTGTAGCAGTTTCTCCTGTAGCAACACCTGTTGCTACTACAGTTTCACTATCATCTTCTCCTACTGAGTCTGAATCCTCTAGGCAGGTTAGAAAAATGAAAGCCATGAAAGTGTCTCCTGTAGCAATTACTTTAGAAACATTGCCAAGAAGAGTTTCATCAAGGAAACAACGTAAAGTTACATCAACCTCCGTTCAATATGAAATTATAGTAATTTATGAGGAATCTAAAGAATTCAGTCATGATGTTTCTCAGAGTGTATCTGAGAACGTTCCACAAAGTTCATCTATTATTCCTAAGGAAGCACAACATGGTAGTGGTAATGAAAGGGGGATGCCAAGTCTTGATGACTTGGCTGAAGCAGCTAGGAAAGTTTCAGAAGAAACACAATCTCCTCCTAAGAAGTAACATGAGTCCATCCTACAGCAAGAGGAAGAACAAATTGAACAATTTGAAGTGTCCAATGAAACTCCATTATCCCCTGAAACTTGCCGGGCATTGGTTGTTTATAAAAGGACATTGTTGATTGAATATTTGGAATATCTTAGGACTACATGGAGGCCTGTTACATTTCAAACTTTGAGTTTCCACCATTTAGCCAAAACTGAAATTCAACAAATCCTTTGGGAAGAAGAAAAGAAGAAATTGAAAAGAGAAATTGAAAAACAAAAATAGGAAATTAAAGAAATGAAAGAGAAAATGGATGAAATGGTGAAGATAACTGGTAAAATTATGGAATGTAGATCGCCACCTAGGGTATATGCTATGTGCCTTAAAGAGAAATTTCTTTGGTTTCAATTGATGAGAATTTCAAGAAATTTAGATCCTGTCATTCACACAGCTAAGGAATTTTATGATGCATATCAAGTAGCACCTAGTAGGTTGAAAAATTCTTTATGTGAGTTTTATTTGCATGGTTTGCTAATTCCCTCTGAAATAGAGTGGAATCCACTTCTCTACATTGGTGACATTCATTTGAGGTCACTTATGTCTTGGGTGGCCAATGAAACTAACTATGGAAGACAATTAGAGGCTTATGAAGAGGTTGAAATGAATGAACCTATTCCACTACGACTTGAAAGCTCAGATCCCCACACAATTCTGAGAACTTGGCTCACTATTGTGTATGGATTCAATGATCAGACATAAATAATGAAAATATTTGATATTAGGAAGTAGGTGTATGATGAGTTCAAAGACCAAACATATCTGTTTTGGAAGCTTTCATCTTCCAGAATTGAGACAAGATGGGAGAAACTGACTGCTGGTCTGAGGAAATCTGAGCCTCATAGCCCTCTGAACTTTAAGGCAGCCATCAGAAGGACAGAGAAGTATATATAGCTTGGTCTCCAGAAAAGGTTTGAGTTATGGTTACCATTGAAATTTTGACCTCCAGTTTTGATGTGGCCACTTTACCCTTATAGGGCTACAAATGTTAATGAGGATGCAGAAACCCGCAGGTATGAGAGATAGAAAAGTTTCAAAGGTTTCTACTACAAATTCAAAACTTCATTATAGGGCCATGCTACTCCTACTGATTTCTGAGAAACAACTAGAAAGCTTAATGCTGGAGGACCATCATTAGGATAAGTAGGGGGAAAATGATGAGCTTGAAATATGCTCATAATTTGAATATTATGATATATTTTTAATACCCTTACTCTCATTGCTGATGGTTGTTTTAACTCTTTGATTAAAGACTTTTTATCTAAAATTGGGTAGTATTCTATAGTAACACATTCCTATATTCTTGCAGCTTAACATCTCTATGTGTCTATATTAATTACCCTGTTTGACCTCCTGAATGACTGATATAATGCATGTGGTTTTTGGATAATGAAATGGATTTAATATGTGATTAATGAATGTGTATCGTGTTATTTTCCACACATGCTTTCTTTTTCTTTTGTCACCATGTGCATTACAAGTTGTTGAAGGAAGCATGAATGAGTCAAAGCATAGTAAATCTCGGCCCTGCAGTAAAGTCCATTTCTAACACGACATTGAGGAAGTTGTTCCAGCGAAGACTCTCTAACCAGGTCGTTGGGAAGAAATCTAAATGATCATTAATCTAGGAAGAGTTGAATACTAAATTCTCTTTGAATCGTGTTGAACAGATATGTCTTCATTTATGAGAAATCTGTTCCTCGGTTTCAAGATGCACTTATGTCCACGTCTTTCTTTGTTAGAGTTAGGTAGTTAGTTGGTTTTCTAATATAAATAAGTGTTCCTCCTGCGTGAGTGAACCAGATTAGAGTGTGTTAAAGTTAGTATTATAATGAGAAACAGAGTTTTGTGTTAGTTTTCTTATAAGCAGAACAATCAATGTATATGATTCCAAGTTTATGAATAAAAGCTGATGAAGTTTTGAGTTCAATTCTTGCATAAACTGGTTGATGCTTGCTAAAGGGCCCCACTTAGTGAGTATATATAGTTAGTTATCTTCTGTTGATTATAAGTTAGATTTCATTCTTGAAGATTTCAGAATTAGTCTTATATTGTTCCTGCAGCATCGGGAATCCATCCTTGTGTTTGTTCTTGCAGCATAAGGCCAGTTCATAGTTTGTTTCTTAGTATTAGTTGTCATGATTTCTGCTTTGATTAAGTTATAAGTTAAGAAGAATTTACATTACATTCCTCCAGCATAAGTAGAATCCCTTCCAAGCATTTATTTCTGGTAAATTGTGATTGAAACTGGTTCTTAGTGCACATACAGTGCCACTCCATTTCAAGTATACGTTCCCTGGTTTGACAATGTAAATGAACGACCATAAAAAGATGTTAGTCACCTACTGGAATGTCCAATTCCTAGGTTAGGATTTTCCATGACTTTTATATCCTTTTGTGGGCGCAACCATTATGCATACTACTATAAGTAGCATTAAATATCATTAATTGTCTTCATAATCACACCTACTCATATCTATAATATGTAATTACTTGTACTATAATGTAATCCACTTAGGATACATAGTAATATTACCAATAATTGATCATATTGATCATTGCATTATTATGTAGACAAAGAATGAAACTCATCTGAATATCACAAGCATTCACAATAACCATTAGATAGGATTAGTCAAGAATATGAACAACTTCATGGTGTAGCAACAAACATCACTCATGTGTACTATCCAACATGAAAGAACATAGAATATAACATATAAATCATTAAAAACTAATAGGATCAACAAGGCCACAAGGGACGAAATCTTACATTCTCCCCCCCAAGATTGGGCTTCCTCCTGGAAGTCCCTAAAAGTGAAGGTAAACACAAGGATAATCCATGGATGGCATAATAGTCATAAAATAACTACCAAATAAAGGTATTCATAAAATAACATCATTCCCTAGATAGTAATGACATAATACTTCTATTAAGATTTCAATCCCTTTCATTGCAAAGAAACATAACTCATATAGATAATACAAATATAACCCTATATTACTAGGATATTAACCTATTACCCTATTTATCTTCTCTTTGCTATGTTAATCAAGCAATATAATCAAGATAGCTGCTTATCATACTATTTGGATTCCCTAATCCAGTTTATATATAATCCAACTAAATACACAAGCTCTCATAAACTTTCCAATAGCAATAGTATGCACACAATGATAGCACAAACACTTTCAAACCATATTCAAAATTAGTTTTAGAATTAAAAAGAGAGAGAAGTAGATATTTCAATAATTCTTGGTATAAAATAGCTCCCAACGAGTATCCTGCAACTCCTTGCTCAATGCACAATGGCTCTGCTTGTTGCCTCCTCTATTCTCAAGTCTACTTGCTGCTATTACTTCAAATGATATCAACAGCTAACCAAATCAACCCTTTCTTCACACTAAAAAAAATACTCTATGCTCTCAAACTCACAAATATATTTCTCTCAAACTCACAAATATATTGCTCTCAAACTCACAAATATGCTACTCTCAAATTCATAAATATACTGCTCTCAAACTCACAAATATGTTTCTTTCAAACTTAGAAAATCATAATGAATGGGCAACCAAATACTGTAAAACTACTCTTTATTTATATAAAAAATGAATAGAAATTATCTACTAAAAGTTAGCTACATTTGATGCCACTTCTCAATTCCCTTGCCAACCGTGGGTGTTGTGCAAAATATAGTTGCAAATATGTTTTTGAAACCAACTTTACTGCTTTCTCAATATTCCATGACTTGGTTGGTGGTTACTCACTTACTGTTGGTTGTACATTTCAAAAAAGAAGTCTTAAAAAATGGCACATTGGAGGTCAAAGAAAATTCATACTTTTCCTCTTTCCATCGCCTAAGTGTGGGCTTCACATTTGTTGCTATTACTTGGTCAAAGTGCCTCTTTTAAAGGCTTCACAATAGCTTTTAGAACTCTATTTTATCCTTGCCTTTACTATGGAATTCTTCCCACATATTCCTTGCAAGTTATGCACCCATTATTGGCTGCTTTTAATGTTTTAAAACAACTATTAGAAATAGCTTTCTATTTATCATCGTGTTGCATATTCATACCACCATATGTGTGGCTTATTTTCCATGTAATATGGCTTCCATCACATATTTAAAACAACAATAATATATATTCATAATAAAAAGTATGTAAATATATATATATATATATATATATTATAATAAATTTTTATTATAATATTTATATATATTAATATATATATCAATCAATTATATATACATATATTATATATATTAGTCATTTAATTAAATATGTATATATATTACCATCATTTAAACATAATAATATATTTATATATTGATATGTATATAAAATACATATGTATATATCTATGCAAAGGTTTGCATATGTATTATGTATCTACGTATGGGTATACATAGACATTAATATCTACATATGCTCATACCTACATACATACAAATGTATGCATCATGACATATATACATACACATATATTCAATATATATACACATTCATAAATATATATTCAATATCTATCTCATGCTCATAAAAAAGGATTTTAACACAATGATTCAAATTGACTAAACAATCAAAGAAAATTAAAGACAAACATCCCAACTTTCCTATCAACCAAAAAAGCTATCAACATGGTTCAACACTTACCAACACAAATCTTAGATTGACTCAACAAGGTTTCTCTAACTTATGCAGTGAGTGTGTGCATCTACTTTGACATTTATTCCAATGGTTCCCATACCAACTTCCTCTCCTGGGTGATACTCTCCCTCTCCCCACTTGGAGGGTTTGAACCTTTCCTGCATCCAACTTAGTGAAAAATGTATGAAGTTAGTTGTTAACATATAAATAATATTCATCATATATCATAAGCATCATTAAAGTGTTTATAAGTAATTCATCATAAAACATATTTATATATTCCATTTATCTATTGAAATTCATCATAATATAATCATGCATTTAAAATTATATTTACTCTTTAAGGTAAAAGTAATCTAGTAACTTAGAAATAGGGTGTAACATACCCTACCCCTTAAGAATCATCCTCCTTGATGATGTAAAGTATCATAGCATATAGATAAAGTCAAACAAAGGTTTTACTTTCAATTTTCAAAGTCAAATGAGAAATAGGAATTTTTTTGTTAGTGTCATAATAATATTCCCTCGTAGCATGGTCCTATGCAATCTCATCCTTATTGGACCTTGTATTGAGTGACCCTACTAACGCTTTGGAAGAACTTGTGTGCTTCAAGTAAAATTTCTCTCTTGCAAACTATATATCACAAGTACATTAGCAATGATTCATATGTACATCACAAGTACAATAGTGATTGGTGTTGGTGTTTCCAAATGATTGTCTAGGTTGTCCTAAAGATTAACTACTTATTCTCAAAAATCCCAGGTCAGTGGCCAACGAACAAGAGACATATTGGAAAATTCTCCTTTGCACTTTAGGCTCTACAAAACCAAGGTGGGTATCCCTATAACATCATTCACATGTATAATACCTCTATGAAAATAATTCCTTTGATAGAAAATCATCATACTACAGTGGTGGAAGGCCTTTGATGGGCTAAATCATCTACGCAACCATCTATACTCTTAATGATTTTTGGTAGTAAGGAAATAAATAAACATAAAAGTAAAACACAGGTAAGTAAAAGGTTTTGGTTTTGAAATTGGATCCACCTCAGACTTAGGATTTAGGGATTAGATTGACTAGTTCCTTATCCACATAAAGTCTAGAAGTGAAGTAAAAAATCCTACAATAGACCAACCCTTGGCTTCTGATAAACTTACTTCCTTATAACAAGAAACCAACAAAATATCAATACTATTAGACTTCTTAGAAATCCTTACTGTATCATCACAACCTCAATATGTGAATTGAAATAAATTACTATATTCCTTGAATGAAAACTAACAAATCTCATATTCATGATCAACAAATGTGATATGAGAACCATAAGATAACCCTTAGAGGTAATGAGTACAATAGTGGAGAGAATGATAAAACAAATGCATGCCATCAAATACAATGCACTGGGAATTTGGGTCATCAATTGTTCTTATAGAGCATATATTACAACATTTATTTTCTAAGTGCATAAAGAAAACACTATACAGACTAAGATAAAAGACTTACAAAGTTGGAAGAGAATGAAACCCAAACAAAAACAACAAAAAATGCCTTTATAGTGTAGGCATAACTCAAAATTGAATTCAAAATTCCTAACCCTAACCTAACTAGGGTTTTAGATAGATGAACTCCAATTACATTTCAAAATGATCTGAATTGATCTCAAAAATTGAGCAACAAATAAACCATTAAGGCTCTAACATCTCGAATACACCCCAAAATGATGACTTCATGAATGCAAGTATGGAGCACTCACAAATTCTGCAATAAAACTTGGACAAACATACCCTGACAGAAGAATTTGACCTCTACAACATATCAAGGAGTAATGTTGCTGTCCAAAAGTAAATGCTATGTTGAAATGGAGCAGAAAATCGATCCAGGACCGATCAAATTTGATCTGGTAGCTAATGATGTCATTGAGAAATCACTTCTGCAATCTTCCCATGAATTGGAACAGTTGACCATTGTAATTTGGATCTTGGCTGTCGGATTAAGCATGAGTGGCTGAGATTTTATCCCCACTGAAACTTAAAAATGTAGCCGTTGATCACCACAAAGTAAATGATAAATGAGGATCGTGTGCTCTTAATACTCCTCTAAGTGAATGAGACACCAAATCACTATGGCCTACAGCTATGCGATGCAATAATAATCCGACATCTATTGTTGAGGAAATGTGTCACACTATCGCTCCGTCACATTTCAAACCTGGACCCACCATCATGCCCTCATCACATATCGCATTTAGGCCTTGGGCACTTTAGCACATAAATATGATATGGAAGAATAGTGTGATAGTCAACCACTTATGATTTGTAGTCACCTTAAATCTAACATTATTACTCTTAATTAATTAAATGCAAATTATTTAATTAATTCACCCCTTTATCCCCTCTTAATTAATTAATTAAATATTATTTATTTAATTAATCCATTATTCTTCTTATAATAAATTAAATATTTTATTTAATTAATTATATCATCTTCTAAACTATAGGTCCTCCAATCAGTTAAATAATTCCTATTATTTAATTGGTCCCACTAAATTCCCCCTTTCTTCTAATCCTCATTGTGTTAATTAACCCATGATTAATTAATCTACTAACCTTCATTATCTCATTCTCCAACTTTTAACTCCACTAAAGTTAGTAAACCCTTGGTTTATTAACTCCACCTGTACTTCATTAAGCTAATTAACCACTAATTAACTATCCTAACCCCCATCATTACCATTATTTCATAATTTAAAATTTATCCTCAACCCCCTCATCTTGCCTCATTAATGAGATAAATCCCACCTATCTCCACTATCTTACACATAGTCTAAAAAATTTAATGACTTGTCATCCCAAGGTGTACTCACACATTTGTGAGCACACCTCACCTCTCTTCTCACACTCAATTGTGACACTTGTCACAATGCTAATTAGCCACCACCTTGATCCATGTCTCATCTTCTCAAGCAATCGTAGCCCTTCATTAACATTCAACCCTAGCCCTCCATTAACATTCAATCCTAGCCTTTCATTTCTCCTTCCCAATTTCTATAAATTGGGGCTTCAATTCCTCATTTCTCCATCTTGAAATTGGCCATTGTTATGATGGTGCAATTGTGAGAAATCCACATCCATACTTAGAGCAAATCAAGCAAGATTAGGGTGCATCTTGGGGTCAATCAAGGAGGGTCATCAAAGGTATAACATTTGTGTTTTGTTTCATGTTCATTTCCTTCTTGTTTTATGTTTTTTGGTGATAAATCTAACCCTTCCACATTTAGCACACTTGGTGGGACCCATGTCCCTTTAACCTTTTTTACAAAGTTGTGATTGCTTAGTGTGTAGGGTTCATATATTGTTAAACGATGCCTATAGATTGACTTTCTATGCCTCCTTCATGACTTACTATACCTCTACACCATATTGCTGCACTTGTGTTCCAACTTTTGATGCCTCTGTGCTGACTTGCAGTGCTTTCATGTAGATAGCAACATCCATGTCTAACATTTATTGCCTTATTAGTGTGTTAATCATTTTTGGTTTTGCAGGATTATTTCAACATCTAAAGTAGATTCACCACTCTAACAGAATTTTGCTTTAGTTTAGTGTTTATCAATCAATATAATAGCTTATTCCTCTTTTATTTTTTAATCACAACTAGAACATTAAAAGCAAGGATAAAAAAGAACTCCGCGAAATTTTAAAATCAATCTAAAATATACTCTTAGGGCTAAGCAAGATCACTAGTATTCACATCTCACATTTTGTTTTGGGTCTTAAAATTAACCCTAAAGGATCAAATAATTCACATCTTGGGATAAAATTTCATTTTTCTGGTTGGCCTCTAGTTTTCTATGCTTGCGTAGAAACCTGTTGTGCCGTTATTTTGGCACCTGAGTTGCAATTGACAATGCAATAATGAGTTTACTAGTTATTGTGCATCTATTTGAAGTAATCATGCCTTCTATTTTGTGTTAGGTAGTTTAGTAACTTTATCTTGTTGTTTTTGCATAATCTAACATTTGAGAAAAAAAAAAGTAATTTTACATCTTTTGGCTAGAAAGCAACCCTGATAGTACTTGGATTAAATTGTGCTAAATTCATCTTGAAATAATACAAGTGCCATTTTTGTATATCTTGGCACTCTATGTTAGATCATATTATTTAACTTTTGTGGTATTTCAATATTTTTCTATTTTTGCATTCAAGAATATAACAATACTTTGCATCTTTTCATCAAGATAGTTAACTTCATCCATATTTAGGTGAAAATTGCATTAACTAATGCATGCACCATTTTAGAATAGTTCGCTTTTGTTTCGTGATAGCTAACTTAGGTATATTTCATGTCATTTTGAATTTTTTTCATTTTAAAAGTTATCACCATTCAGAAATATTAATACTTTGCATCTTTTAACACACATAGCTAGAATCATTGATAATTAGTTTTAAATTTCATTATTTCATCTAATCTAACACAAGCTTAACTTTTAGCATAAATTGCGCCTCCTGCTTTCTATTCAAAAAATTCTATTTTTCTCGTTTTTGGCATTTTCGGGCTTCTATATTCTACAAACTGCGTTTCTTTTCTTCTTAAATTTTGTTTTGGATCATTTTTTTTGACTAACAAGTGGAATAATGAGGGTGTAGCTGACTGGACACATCCAAGATAAATACAAGAGACTACTAATATATGGTTTTGTAGGACGTTGGCCCAAGATTCTCATTTTTCCCACTAATCTAGGCACTAAAATTAGAGTAGAAGGTTTATGAACTTGTTTTCCATGTTTGGAAGGGTGCAATAGATGTATGATCTCCTCTCACACTTAGAGTGATATTGGGGATCATAAATCTTTGCATCTCTTCATTTTGTTTAGATTTGTGTTTTAGGTAAACATAAGGTTGCTAGTTTTGTGTGTATGCTCTCCCCTCACACTTCATGCGATCTTGGGGATCAAAAACACCTAGCATACCTTTCCCTTTAGGAGACCTTACTAGGGATTTCATCACCCTAGGGGATGATCCCAACCACGTGTATCAATGAGGTATATAAAGGGGGGAGAACTAAAGTTGTACCCCAATCTAGTTGCATCGTAATTGGTGGAGCTTTGAT
>VDFB02380809.1:14489-27323 GCA_007258455.2 Sequoia sempervirens
TGTATGAAGTTAGTTGTTAACATATAAATAATATTCATCATATATCATAAGCATCATTAAAGTGTTTATAAGTAATTCATCATAAAACATATTTATATATTCCATTTATCTATTGAAATTCATCATAATATAATCATGCATTTAAAATTATATTTACTCTTTAAGGTAAAAGTAATCTAGTAACTTAGAAATAGGGTGTAACATACCCTACCCCTTAAGAATCATCCTCCTTGATGATGTAAAGTATCATAGCATATAGATAAAGTCAAACAAAGGTTTTACTTTCAATTTTCAAAGTCAAATGAGAAATAGGAATTTTTTTGTTAGTGTCATAATAATATTCCCTCGTAGCATGGTCCTATGCAATCTCATCCTTATTGGACCTTGTATTGAGTGACCCTACTAACGCTTTGGAAGAACTTGTGTGCTTCAAGTAAAATTTCTCTCTTGCAAACTATATATCACAAGTACATTAGCAATGATTCATATGTACATCACAAGTACAATAGTGATTGGTGTTGGTGTTTCCAAATGATTGTCTAGGTTGTCCTAAAGATTAACTACTTATTCTCAAAAATCCCAGGTCAGTGGCCAACGAACAAGAGACATATTGGAAAATTCTCCTTTGCACTTTAGGCTCTACAAAACCAAGGTGGGTATCCCTATAACATCATTCACATGTATAATACCTCTATGAAAATAATTCCTTTGATAGAAAATCATCATACTACAGTGGTGGAAGGCCTTTGATGGGCTAAATCATCTACGCAACCATCTATACTCTTAATGATTTTTGGTAGTAAGGAAATAAATAAACATAAAAGTAAAACACAGGTAAGTAAAAGGTTTTGGTTTTGAAATTGGATCCACCTCAGACTTAGGATTTAGGGATTAGATTGACTAGTTCCTTATCCACATAAAGTCTAGAAGTGAAGTAAAAAATCCTACAATAGACCAACCCTTGGCTTCTGATAAACTTACTTCCTTATAACAAGAAACCAACAAAATATCAATACTATTAGACTTCTTAGAAATCCTTACTGTATCATCACAACCTCAATATGTGAATTGAAATAAATTACTATATTCCTTGAATGAAAACTAACAAATCTCATATTCATGATCAACAAATGTGATATGAGAACCATAAGATAACCCTTAGAGGTAATGAGTACAATAGTGGAGAGAATGATAAAACAAATGCATGCCATCAAATACAATGCACTGGGAATTTGGGTCATCAATTGTTCTTATAGAGCATATATTACAACATTTATTTTCTAAGTGCATAAAGAAAACACTATACAGACTAAGATAAAAGACTTACAAAGTTGGAAGAGAATGAAACCCAAACAAAAACAACAAAAAATGCCTTTATAGTGTAGGCATAACTCAAAATTGAATTCAAAATTCCTAACCCTAACCTAACTAGGGTTTTAGATAGATGAACTCCAATTACATTTCAAAATGATCTGAATTGATCTCAAAAATTGAGCAACAAATAAACCATTAAGGCTCTAACATCTCGAATACACCCCAAAATGATGACTTCATGAATGCAAGTATGGAGCACTCACAAATTCTGCAATAAAACTTGGACAAACATACCCTGACAGAAGAATTTGACCTCTACAACATATCAAGGAGTAATGTTGCTGTCCAAAAGTAAATGCTATGTTGAAATGGAGCAGAAAATCGATCCAGGACCGATCAAATTTGATCTGGTAGCTAATGATGTCATTGAGAAATCACTTCTGCAATCTTCCCATGAATTGGAACAGTTGACCATTGTAATTTGGATCTTGGCTGTCGGATTAAGCATGAGTGGCTGAGATTTTATCCCCACTGAAACTTAAAAATGTAGCCGTTGATCACCACAAAGTAAATGATAAATGAGGATCGTGTGCTCTTAATACTCCTCTAAGTGAATGAGACACCAAATCACTATGGCCTACAGCTATGCGATGCAATAATAATCCGACATCTATTGTTGAGGAAATGTGTCACACTATCGCTCCGTCACATTTCAAACCTGGACCCACCATCATGCCCTCATCACATATCGCATTTAGGCCTTGGGCACTTTAGCACATAAATATGATATGGAAGAATAGTGTGATAGTCAACCACTTATGATTTGTAGTCACCTTAAATCTAACATTATTACTCTTAATTAATTAAATGCAAATTATTTAATTAATTCACCCCTTTATCCCCTCTTAATTAATTAATTAAATATTATTTATTTAATTAATCCATTATTCTTCTTATAATAAATTAAATATTTTATTTAATTAATTATATCATCTTCTAAACTATAGGTCCTCCAATCAGTTAAATAATTCCTATTATTTAATTGGTCCCACTAAATTCCCCCTTTCTTCTAATCCTCATTGTGTTAATTAACCCATGATTAATTAATCTACTAACCTTCATTATCTCATTCTCCAACTTTTAACTCCACTAAAGTTAGTAAACCCTTGGTTTATTAACTCCACCTGTACTTCATTAAGCTAATTAACCACTAATTAACTATCCTAACCCCCATCATTACCATTATTTCATAATTTAAAATTTATCCTCAACCCCCTCATCTTGCCTCATTAATGAGATAAATCCCACCTATCTCCACTATCTTACACATAGTCTAAAAAATTTAATGACTTGTCATCCCAAGGTGTACTCACACATTTGTGAGCACACCTCACCTCTCTTCTCACACTCAATTGTGACACTTGTCACAATGCTAATTAGCCACCACCTTGATCCATGTCTCATCTTCTCAAGCAATCGTAGCCCTTCATTAACATTCAACCCTAGCCCTCCATTAACATTCAATCCTAGCCTTTCATTTCTCCTTCCCAATTTCTATAAATTGGGGCTTCAATTCCTCATTTCTCCATCTTGAAATTGGCCATTGTTATGATGGTGCAATTGTGAGAAATCCACATCCATACTTAGAGCAAATCAAGCAAGATTAGGGTGCATCTTGGGGTCAATCAAGGAGGGTCATCAAAGGTATAACATTTGTGTTTTGTTTCATGTTCATTTCCTTCTTGTTTTATGTTTTTTGGTGATAAATCTAACCCTTCCACATTTAGCACACTTGGTGGGACCCATGTCCCTTTAACCTTTTTTACAAAGTTGTGATTGCTTAGTGTGTAGGGTTCATATATTGTTAAACGATGCCTATAGATTGACTTTCTATGCCTCCTTCATGACTTACTATACCTCTACACCATATTGCTGCACTTGTGTTCCAACTTTTGATGCCTCTGTGCTGACTTGCAGTGCTTTCATGTAGATAGCAACATCCATGTCTAACATTTATTGCCTTATTAGTGTGTTAATCATTTTTGGTTTTGCAGGATTATTTCAACATCTATAAAATGGAATTTACCACTCTAACGAAATTTTTTTACTTCAGTTTAGTGTTTATCAATCAATCTAATAGTTTACTCCTCTTTTATTTTTGCAATCACAACTATAACATTAAGAGGAAAGATAAAAAGAGCCTACAAATTTAAAATCAATCTAAAAATCTACCTAGGCTAAGCAAGATCACTAGTATTCACATCTCACATTTTGTTTTGGGCCTTAAAATTAACCCCAAGGGATCAAATAATTCACATCTTGAGACAAGTTTTCATTTTTTTGTCGACCTTTGGTTTTTTGCGCCTACATAGAAACTTGTTGTGCCTCCATTTCGATGTCTGAGCTATGACTGATAGCGCATACGTAGGGATTAGTTACGCATCTATTTCAAGAAACTGCACCTCTATTTTTTGTCAAGTAGTTTAGTAACTTTATCTTTGCTATTTTTCATATAATTTAACTTTCAAGAAAATATCAGTAATTTACATCTTTTAGCTAGAAAAGGTTAACCTCATTAGTACTTGGATTAAAATTGTGCTAACCATCTTGCAAATACAAGTGCCATTTTGTATATCTTGGCACCTCTATGTTAGATCATATTAGTTTAATCCTTTTTTGTGGTATTTCAATATTTTTCTATTTTTGCATTCAAGAATATAACAATACTTTGCATCTTTTCATCAAGATAGTTAACTTCATCCATATTTAGGTGAAAATTGCATTAACTAATGCATGCACCATTTTAGAATAGTTAGGTGCTTTTGTTTTGGGATAGCTAATGACATATTTCATGTCATTTTGAATTTTTTCTATTTTGGAATTGTTATGGAGTCATTGAAATATTAATACTTTGCATCTTTTAACACACATAGCTAGAATCATTGATAATTAGTTTTAAATTTCATTATTTCATCTAATCTAACACAAGCGTAACTTTAGCATAAATTGGTGCCTCACGTTTTCTATTCAAAATTCTATTTTTACGGTTTTGGCATTTTACGTCTCTATATTCTACAAAGCTAGCTTCTTTCAAATTTTGTTTTTGGATCATTTTTTTGGACTAACAAATTGGAATAATGAGTGGTGTAGCTGGTGATCATCAAGATAAATACAAGAGACTACTAATATATGTATGGTTTTGTAGGGCGTTGGCCCAAGATTTTTGTTTTTCCCGCTTAGTAAAACAAATTAGAGTAGAAGGTTTGTTGGAGCTTGTGGAGGATGGCTAGGTGTGTAGTCTCCTCTCACCGCCAGAGTGATATTGGGGATCATAAATATTTACATCTCTTCATTGTTTAGATTGTGTTTTAGGTAAACATAAGGTTGCTAGTTTTGTGTGTATGTTCTCCCCTCACGCTTCATGCTATCTAGGGGATCAAAAACACCTAGTGTACCTTTCCCTTTAGGAGACCTACCTAGGGATTTCATCACCCTAGGGGATGATCTCAACCACATTTACCAATGAGGTATATAAAGGGGGACAACTAAAGTTGTACCCCAATCTAGTTGTACTGTAATTGGCATAGCTCTAATTGCTTAGGGTGATTCCAAGCTAGGAGTGAAGGGATGGTTTGAACTTTTAGTACCTCACTAAAGTTCCTGGACCACGCTTGTGATGGACTAGTGTTCATGGTTTGGGCCTCATGTACCTTGCGTATAACAAGGAATCCCTAGAAAAACATTGTAAACCTAGAAAGCAATCAAACTTAGAATAGTGTGGTGTAGGGGATGCAGATCATGCCCTCTAGATTCCCATCATTCGGCTCCCTTGAGTAAGATAGAAATAATTGGCATTGCATAAGCTATATGTAGCTTTCTGAGGAGAGGGTGATTTGCAGTATCCTTCCATAGCAGGAGGCCCCTAGTTATCGACTTTCGTAGACAAAAGGTCATACATAACCCGAAAGGTTGTCCCTCTCTAGCATCGAAGGAGATTCCAAGTTTGGAGAAATCCAAGTTCATGGGACCACATTAGTCTATAAACCTACTTGAGCTTAGGATTTGTAATCAAGTGCTTGAAGTGTCTTTTTTGTGTGAAACCCATGAAAGACGAATTAGCCAAAGGGCTAAGGATTTGGCTATACCCTTCGAAAAAAACATAAAACTTCCAAAGTTGGCCAATGTGTTTTATTTTTTGTCAAATATCTTTCCAAAACACCTAAGATTGTGGAACTATTCATTGACCAAAGCTGCTACACCTTTGTTAAAAATAGCTCGCTGCAATTCGATTACCTTTACCAAAGCTATTTGCATCGTTTTCTTGAGAGCCTTTAATACCTCGTCTTGTCATAGGGCAGGAGTCTTACGATTTTGACCTCCTAGGGCTCCTTGGTTGATCCAACACATAATCTACAACTCTACCACTTCGATCATCATCCACTCCATCTTCCTTATAAGAATTTTTATTTATCAATCTCCCCACCCTCCCATCACTTAAATCTACCCCTTGGGATTTAGGAAAAACCTTGGAATCCCTCATAATTTTGAAATCTTGGACTTGGTATTATCATATTTCCCACCCCATTGACCATTATCATCTAATCCAACCTTAGGATATATCCTTTAATCTTTCTCAAACCAAATTTGTCATTAGGGGTTAATCTAAATCCTCTGTCATCCTTACTAATCTAGGGGTAGCTTAAGAACATGCCTATCTTAAGTTGCATCCTTGGTTAGACCATATTTTTGGATAATCCTAAGAAATTGGCTCCCTTTTGCTAAGTTTTTCAAAATCATCCTCATCTAGCCTTACTTAGGAACTTGCCTATTTTAAGTAAGTAAATCCTAAGTCATCTCATCCAAAGGATCTAGGTTACAAATTTTGATTACAACCTTTGGTTTTCTTACCATCAATTTAATCAAAGCATCCTAAACCAATCCCATCATAGCCATCCAAACAAATAATCCTAAATTAATCCATCACCAAATCAATCATCCTAAACCAATCCTCCTAAATCAATCCTAAGGACATCCTAATCCACAATCTTTATCATCTAAACCTGATGACTCAATCATATTATCACACATCCAAGTCCAAACATAGTCCAAAGTTTACACCCTTAACCTCTTAAAGAATCCTTCCTTTGCATGCTAATCACTAGATCACAAGCAAGGAAATTAATGGATTCTTAAGGAGAAGCCTTTTTCAACACCACTTTGTCTCAACTGCCAACACCCCATGAGGACATGACATATTCCCAAGAAGAATCCCCTAGACTAAGGGAATTCACCAATAATCCTCACAACCAAGAAATGACGAGGAAAATTATTCTCCTTGATAAAGACCACTTTTTCCTTAGCCTCATAGCACAAGGGGCTAAAATACCTTCCACTGTCGACATCCTACAAGCAAGGGGTGGTGACCCTTCAAACAATCCCTCATCATCCACTAACTTCTTCAATCATCTCCTTGGTACACAACTTAATACCAATATCCCCTCTTCCATCAACACAAGTCAACCTAATATAAGCCTACCCCCATTAACAAACACAACCTCCTCCATTAGCACAATCTTATCTAACACCAACCTACCTACTTCTTCAATTACCACATCACCTCTCATCATTGACACAAATATCCCTCTCTCCACAAATTTAACACAACCCCTCAATAAAATACCCCCACTTTCATCACATCTAAGGGTCACTATTCCCCCTAATACCAACATCACTTACTCTCACTTCAACCTAACTATATCCACACAACCCTTTCCCACTTCATCCATTCATGCCAATTACATCACTCCACACAACATCTCCTAACCCCTTAACAAAAACATTCCTCCCCCACCCCCTAATAATCCATCAAAAAATAATCCTCAACAACAAATCATCCATAATCAACCTCCGCTTCCTTATAATACATCCACTTCTAACCCTCAAATTAACACTATCAATACTGATCCCCAAACCCAACACAACAATCCTCCAACCTCACCTCCTCAAAATCCCCCACATATCAACAATCAAGTCCCAACAACTAATCATCAACAATACAACCCTAACATCCATAATCCCCCATCAACACCCTCCTATCAATACATGCATAATCAACCACTCCAAAATCCCCCCCAAATTCATTACCTTGCCCAAGAGTTGCAGAAAATGAAAGACATGATTCAAGGAATCCAAAGTGGTCAAACTAAGAAGACCTTTAGGTATGAAGAAATATTTCCTTATCTATTTGACCAATCTATACTATCAATCCCGTTCCCTAAAGACTATGAGATCCCAAATCTTGACAAATACAAAGGGAAGAGTAACCCCATTGAACACCTAAAATAATTTAGATTCGCATGCCAAGAAGTGGCCTATAATGAAATATACCTCATGAGGTTATTCCCTAAGAGACTTAGTGGCCAAGCCTTGGAGTTGTTCGCACAATTACCCCATGGATCCATTATGTCCTTTGCAAACCTAGCCGAATGTTTCGTAACACACTTTTCATATAACATTGACAAAGAAATAACTTTGGCTAAGTTATGCATAACAAAAAAAAATAATGGGGAAATTTTTGCTTCATTCCTTCAAAGATGGAAACACCTTGCTAGAAAAAAAAATGGTTAACATTTTCATTGAAAAATTTCACCCTAAAATAGCGATACACTTAAGATTACAATGTGTCACAACTTTTGATGAGGTCATTGAAAAAGGATTAACCATTGAAAAGGATTTAATTGTAGAAGGGGTGATCAAAACCTATAAAGACCAAAAAGACAATAACCAAACCTCTAATGACAAATTGAAATATTTTTATAAAAACAAAAATGTTGTAAATAATGGTGTAACCAATAGTAAATGTGTTCAAAACATACAAAACACACCATCTCATAACACACAACAACAAGGTTCCTTCAAGACTATAACTATTCCCCAAGGAAAAGGTAAAGAAAATAACCAATCCAAACATAAATACACCCTGTTGACATATTTTATGCAACCTTGAATACACACCATTTATATCTGATCAGAGAGATCCTATGTGTGCATCCTATTGAAATACATGATTATTTTTGAATGAATATGGGTATTTGAGGTTTTGAAACTCCTCAATTGTTTCTGATTAGGGTTTTGAATTGCATGTAGGGTTTAAACCCTTTAAAACCCTAATGCTTTTTCCTTGTCACTTTTTTGTTTTGTTTGCTCATTGAAATTTTATGCCTAGTTAGTCTTGCATCCCTAAGTTAAAAGCGTAACTAATGTCCCCATTCTTCATTTTACCTAGGTAGCCCCTTCTTTATGAACAAATTTGAAGCATCTACTAATTACCGTTGCTTAAGTCTTTGTATCACCCATCATTGAAACCTTAACATTCATCGGTTTCAGTTGCATGATGAGCGATGAAATCATGTCATTTACATCACTCTCATCCTTTGCATTGTTGAAGTCCTTTTACTCGCTTCACCTTTTTCGCAAGTGCGATGTCCTTTGTTGTTCTTTCACATCGCGTCGATACTTCACATCATGAAAAACCTTTCATCACTCAATTCATTTGAGTGATGAGTGAAGGGAAGTAAAATAATTATGGGTTATGATTATGCCACATTTCAACATCTTGTACCTACATTGCCTATCGCCAGAGACCTTTTCATTTAAGATAAACTTCCATTATGTGTGATGAATGGTGGCAAGCTTCTATTTTATTTGCATCACTGGAGGTCTTCACATCACTGTAGTATGAGTGGAACATTGAAGTGTTACAACGACAATAAATGGATGTTGGGAGAATATTCCTATGAATATTCTCACCATCGAAGGGACTCTTCACATCGTGTCTTTTCATTTTGTCGCTGGGTGCCTTTCTGCAATGATCAATGAAGGGATGAGATTAAAAAAAACATCTAGCTACTAAGGTTGCATCATGCCCTTGCTTCACATCATTGTTGTGAAGCAAGGAAGTGGAGTGGTTTGCATGATGCATGATGGGCGAGAATGAGGGTTATGCTATTCCTTGGTGCATCAATATTTCATGTTGAAAGGGCTTAAGTCAAATACGTGATGCATGACGAACAACCTTGACAAGGCAGTGGAGATCAATAATGATGTTTTAATATTGGCCCAATGTTAAATCTTGTCCCTCCATCTTGCATTTGACTACCAAATTTCAAACTTCAATGGTCAATTTCTCCTGTTCACGACAGATTTGTAGAATTGATGTCTTAATGACATTCCCAGCTACTAGATCAAATTTGATTGACTATGGATCAAATTTCATGCTTATTCAAGGTTGTATTGATTGTTGGTTAGTGCCATTACTCCTTGAGGTTTTGTAGATGCTATATTCTCTTGTTAGGGTATGCTAGTTTGATATTTTGGGATGGACTTCATGGGTGCCCATCCCTGTATTCATACAAGTCATCATTCCGGGGCTTGTTTGAGTTGACAGAGCCTTTATGGCTAGTTATGTTGCTTTGTAATGGGAGCAATTTAGATCATTTTTTAATCTAATCAAATTCATTTTCTTGTAAACCCTAATTAGATTAGGGTTTTAAATTTAATTCTCAGTTATGCCTAATCTATAAAAGGAAAAAATTGTATTTATTTTAAGGATTCTTCCTCTAGCTTCTCTAGGGTTTTTCTATTGTAGGCACTGCATCTTTTGCATTTTTCCATTGTAAAGGTTGCTTCTAAGATTTTAGGTTAATAAAGTTCAACTATTATCATTGTTGTCTCTTGCATGCTTGAGTAAAATCCTTTTACCTTCATGTTTGAGTATGTGTTTAGTTGATTTATTGATGTATTACGCTATTTAGAAGTAGGAAGAAACACATTCTATCTTGGTGCATCACCTTCCTTTCATTTTCATGTTCTCCTTCTATCCCTTTTCCTCTATGACTTGTTAGATTAGGGTAGTAATACATTTCATGTGCTGGGTTAGACCAACACATGTGCACTTAGTTTAGAAGAGGAAGCTAGCCTTCTCTGGAGATTCAACCTCATTTTTGCAAGGTCCCACACCTTGAGGTTGTTTCCATTGTGTCATTAGAACACTAAACTCTTGTTCAGTAGGGTGCAATTTTATGTGACAACACATCCATTTAGGGGAGCCTCTTGATGTCATATTTCATAAATTGGCACAAGCAAAAATGATCAAATTCCATATCACTACACCTCTTGATGAAAGAAAACCCAAACCTAAATGGTATAAGGAAGATGAATATTGTGAATACCATCACATTAAAGGATATAACACCATCAAATTTATGAGATTGAAGAATTACATTCAAGATCTTATTGACAAGGGAGAAATTAAAATTCAAAACCAAAACTCCCCAAATGAGCAACTAGGAATCTATACAAAACCCTTACCATGACATAATGATGGGAAATCCTCATATGATAATGTTTCATATACATATACCAATATTTCCAACCCATCTGCACATGACACAATCATTGACCAAATTGAACAATGCAACACCATAACCATAAAAGTACTTGATTACACCATCACCACCTACCAAGGCTGAGTGACAATACAAGGAGCATCATCCTCATCATCCACTCCATCCACCACTAATAAATATAATATTACTGGACACCTTGGAAAAACACCATCCAAAATTTCTATCTTAGAACTCCTTCGTACCTCACCCATCCATAAAGAAGCACTTGAGAAAGATCTTCAAGAATCTAGAGTACCAAGTGATATAAGTGTTAATCAATTCCAAGCTATAATTGGGAATCTTTCATCCTCACACTCTTAGACGTCCCCTTTTGGCACAACAACATGCAAAAAATATTGCTACTCTTTTCTCTCAAAGAGAAAGATAACACATGATACCTTAGCTCCCAAGGTCTTTGTAGTTGGTTCTCAACTATGTTGATGTCCCTCGGGTCAATGTAATAGTAATGTTCAAGGGGCCTCATTGTTGAGCTTTTATTTTTCTCGAGATCAAACACGAATTTAAACCTACTCTAACGAGGGTTTTAAAGAAACATAAAAAAGATAGATCAGAGCTTTGGAACAAAAAAGAATGATAATTCACCCATCTTAACCAGACTTGTAATCCTTCAAGGAATTGCAAACTAAAACTGCAGAACGAAATTAACTTGTGATTGACACACAGTTTCATTCATTTACAGTGCTGATTTCAATAACAGAGTACTAGTTACCATTTTAAATAAAGCACCAAAATAACATTCCATTCCTTGAAGACTTCATAGATCAAATGGTTAACTTAAGACAAACACCATTCTGAAACACAACCTGAAGTAGATTTTAATCTAGTTGCTTCTACTGTTAATGAAACAGATAAACAACAATTACAATGGCATAATCGCGATTAATGCAAGGAAAATATACTCTGATTGGTTAGACATACGCCACGCCAGATTCTCGGGTGGTCAAAATTGGTTCGTATTGAATCGCATGTTGGTGAGACACTCATCGTGTCTCCCTGATGCAATTATCGCTTTTATCAACCATCGGCATGACAGTCGCTAGTCGATGTGACATCATAGCGAACCTCAACATCCTTCAACGATCACATTTTCATATCGGGGAGTCTATCACTTTTCACTATGACCTCATGGAAAAGTCTTCTTTTTCTCCCCGAGCTCATTCTCATGTCGGGGAGACTTCATCACTTCGGGGAGATCTTGCCCCGAACTCCTCTTTTCTTACCGAGCCCCTTCTTGCTTCGGTGTGACCTTTTTTTTCGACGAGACATCTTGGCAAAGGCAGGAGCCTTTGCTGAGTTCCACTTCTTTCGGCATGGCCCCCTTTCTGTTGGCAAGACACCCTGTGGTCGGGGAGACTTCTCGGCGAGCTATCCTTGGTTATACCAATGCCTTCGTCGCTAGAAAATCCATCACTATTGGCAAGACCTTCAGCAAACTCCTTTTCATTCTCGCCGAGCTTACTCTTGTTCTCCTCGAGCTCCTTTTTCTTCAGCGTGACCTTTGCCCTTCGGCGAGACATCTTGGTGCACACCTTTCTTCTCCCCGAGGCGATGCCCTGTCGGTGTGACACTTCTTAGTCGTCGAGACCTCCTGGCAAGAGTCCAAATCTTCCCTGAAACAAACCTTCCTCGGCATGACTTTCTTCTCTCGGCCAAACATTATGTCGAAGGGATCATCGTTTGGTGATCTTTTCATTTCGAAGAGACCTTTCTGTAGTTATACCGACATGCATTCTTTCATTTCACATGTATCGTTGTAACCTTCCTTTGTCAGGGAGACGTCCTACCAATCGCCTTATGTCTCACCGAGATTCAACTTGAGCTTGATGTGGGTCACTGTGACTTATCAGAATTGGGGAGACATTATATCGGTCACCTTGTGTCTTACCGAAAATCTCCCTAAGTCTACCCTTCTGGTCACCGAGACATATTGATTCTCTCACCGAGGACCATCGATAGAATCCCCTTGCATTGTGTTGGTGTGACCTTCATAGTCGCCAAGACTTCTCTCTGAAGAAAAGTCTCTCACTGAGATGAACATCCCTATCTCTGGTCG
>VDFB02380810.1:0-13443 GCA_007258455.2 Sequoia sempervirens
GGAAGAATTATGGATAATAACTTGTACATCAAGAATGAAGGAGATAAGTTGTTGATTATTGTGGTATATGTCAATGACATCATTTTTGGGGGCAACAGTGATAAGATGTGACAAGAATTTGCCTCCAATATGCAAAAGGAATTTTGAAATGTCCATGCTAAGTGAGCTATCTTTCTTTCTTGGGTTGCAAATCTCTCAATCAGATAAAGGGAACTTTATTTATCAAACCAAGTATGTCAAGAGGTATTAAAGAAATTCAGAATGGAATATTATAATCTAGTAAGTACTCTTATGGTTATTGGTGGAAAATTGAGCAAAGATGATTATTCTCCTACAACAAATCAGACTATGTATAGATCTATGATTGGAATTTTGTTATATCTAACATCTACAAGGCTCGACATTATGCAAGCAGTTGGTTAGGAAGCACAGTTTCAGACAACCCCAAAAGAAAACCATGTTAATACAACCAAGAGAATATTAAGATATTCGAAGGGGACTATAGATTTTGGATTGTGGTATGCAAGGGGTGAAGATTTCACCCTTACAACATATACAGGTGCAGATTGGGCAAGCAGTGTTGATGATAGGAAAAGCACTAGTGGAGGTGCATTCTTTCTTAGAAATTGCCTTGTATCTTGGTTAAGCAAGAAACAATAGAGGCAAAATATATTGCAATAGCAACTTGTTGCACATATGTTTTATGGATGAAACAAACTTTGAAAGATGTTAAGTTTGAATATGAGCATCCCATTCCTATACTTTGTGATAATATGAGTGCCATAAACATATCAAAGAATCCAATTATGCATTCCAGAACAAAGCATATTCTGATTAAGTATCATTTCTTAAGGGACCAAACACTTGAGCAGAAAGTAAAGTTGGAGTATGTTGCTACAAAGGACCAAATTACAAATATTTTCACAAAGCCTCTTCCAAAAGAGGCTTTTGAGTACCCAAGGGAGAAATTTGGAGTGATGTCCCTCTCATTCGTTCACTGAGTTCTTCAAGAGAAGCATGTGTTCAAGAGGAGCTATTCATTGTCTTATTTGATTAGCCTCGGATACCCTTTTTCATTAATGCCAAAGGGGAAGGACTAGAGTTAGGGGTAGCATTTCAGTTAGGGGGAGAAGTTGTCCTTGTTGCATTCCAAGATTATTTCTATGCAAGGTTGCCATCAATGACAAAGGGGGAGATTGTTGGAAAATTATTGTCATTGATGTTAAAGGAAAATTAAAGTATTTTGGTCAACCTATGATGCATCAAACAAATTATTTTTAAATGACATGGGTCAACCCATGTATAAGTGTCTTTCTTGCTTTTGTCACCCAATTTGAAGACCTAAAAATTCAAATAAATATATTATATTTTTGTTGTGGGCCAACCTATGTCAGTAGGTTTAATTTGCAAATAAATAGTTTTAAAAAGGGGGGTTGACCCCCTACAGAGGTGCACCCAAGTTATTGGAGTTAAAATAAAATAAATGAAAATTATTTCTACTAAGTTGACCTAATATTAGGCACCCAAATTTTAGGGAAAATTAAAATAAAAATAAAATTAATATGTTGTTTGGGCTAACCAACATTGAAGAGTGGTGACTGTTGAAATGAAGAGGCATGTTTGAGGGGTATATAAGGAAGTTTGTTGAGGGAAATTTTATCAACCGTTCATTGAATATCATTCTTATTTTAGAGTAGATTTATAGTAGATAAGAGTAGATTTATGTGAGCATAATTTAGAAAGATATACTTTAGATTTGAGAGAAATTTAGGAAGATGTAGTGCAAATCTTAGTGAAGGTGTATTGTAAATTTAAGGGCAAAGTCTTAAAGGACATTATGTTGATGTTGTGAGCAGATTTTGAAGATCATCTAGAGCAGATCCAAAACACTATTATTATTTTGCATTTTGAAGGATGGTTCCTTCTACTTTGCTAGATTGGGAGGTTTGAGCCTCTCACTCAAGAGATTGGTGTCTCCTATGAAGTTGGTGCTTGGTGGAGGGGATTGGTGTCTCCTATGGGTTGGTGCCTACGAAGTTGTAAGATCTATATAAATACATGGTTTTCTCCCACAAAGGTTTCCACATAAAATCATGCGTGCATCTCGTGTTCTAATTTGCTAGATCTTACTTGTGTGGATGCTTTTGTCATGTCCCCGAATCAGTAAAATTGAAAATATGAGATTGGACAATAAGTAAATAAAAGAAAATATGCATTTAAATTACATATATAAATCTTTGCAACTTATTATTATTATAACTACAATTGACTATATTAAAATTATAATTATCAAATGATAATGTTATAATTGTAAAATATGAATAAGTTGGCAAATTAAGTATATTAAAAATAAAATGAAATTCATATTATTATAAATATTATTATAATGTAAATATTTTAGGAGTGTACACTAATCAATAATTATAATCTAAAATAAACCAGAATAATTAACATTATAAATATTGGATATCTTGTAAACCTAAGGCATAAATATATTATCAAACTCCACCTAAGAGGGATCCAACATGCTTATAATATTTTGGCATCTAATACTATCACACGATTTTATGAATTAGAGATATTATCTCTCAACAGCTTACCAAGGCAATAACCATTATTGGGAGATAAATAGCAGCCCCACCGTCGGCAATTATTGATCTTCTTTTGAGATCAACTCCATTTGTGCCTCTGAGTCAACAAGCCAATGATAGTGTAGTTAGTATACAATTAAACATTAAAATCATTGTTAATAAATGGAAGGACTTATTGCTTTAAGAAGAGAGGCGTCGCTTGGCAAGATATGAACAGGGGATCATAACTGGAATAACCAAGGTGGATACACCTGAAGGGGAACTTCCCAAAGACATCGAACCAAGCAGAGACGCCCAGCCTATGGTGTGAAGAGGGAAAATCGACAAGTAGGAAATCAGAGACAATTTGGAAGAATACTGCGATTCAGGTGAAGTGAATTCACTTAGCGAATTAATATTTAGCTTGTCCAAAATTAGTCAATACATCATATGGTAAATGTCTGAATAAATGATGGATTAGTACTGATTCCCCGCAATCTACTTAATATGTAAAAATGAATTATTTTTAATGAACCGATAGAGCTGCTTTCTACACTGGGACTAACCTTGGAATATCATTAATCATATGCAGGCGAGTGTGCAAACCCTATATGCTATCATCATGATGATAATGATATTGATGATGAAATTAAGGAATCAATAATAAATGCAAATTGTATTGGATTGCTAAAGATTGTCTAAGTGTTTGTGCTTGTTGGGAGGAAGGAAGAAGGCTTGCCTAAAACCCCATTAAGTCCAACCCGAACAAGGTAGGGATGGGCCCTGGAGGGTTGGAAATTCCACTCATAGTCCACCTAATCCCAAGGCTTGGGTGGGACATGGAGGGGTGGGGGTTCCACTCATAGTCCGCCACAACCATGGAGGGATGGTAGGCCCAGGCCACTTATCTGCTCCCCTGACTGTCCCCAATAAGTCAAGTGTCTTCAGAGGTGATGCCATGGGTAGAGAATGTAGGTACAAGTGTTTCCACTAAGTACGCCACTCTAAGTGTGGAATTTTCTTAGTTGGGACTGTTAACCCTTCAAATTTGCACCCCTACCAAATTCTGGAAACTCAACAAATTTGGAGCAACATGGGACTACTTTCAAGTTGTGGGTATCATATTGTGAAAGTAGACCTCTAGATTATGGGTTGGCTCCCCTTTTGGTGTCACCTAAACTATTGTTAAACTAATGATTTCCAGAGGAAAGAGTAAGAGAGAAACATAAAAAATGAAACTTAACTAAAAACTTTTAAAAGGTGATGCACCAAAAACTAACTAAGACCTGCAAACAACTTGCACACAGTTTTATCAATGACTCAGCTTACCTTAACCCATCTCAGATATTTTCATATATCAATGCATAAGTGTTTTGTAAGGAGGCTTGGTTCTCTTAACATTTATGAGGGAAAGGAAATATTTCACAACTAAAAAGACTATTTGAACCACCACACAACTTACAACCTGCAAACATCTATGTCCATTCTACCTAAAGGTGTTAAAGTGAGACAAACATGAAGGAGTTACCAAAACTCACAAGAACATTCATCAATCACCGCACTGCACACAATGAGATAGCTTCAAAGAAGGTAAAAATTGAATTTTATTAATAAAAATGGTGTTACATACTGCTATATATGTTTGATACTGAGTCACAATGCTCTCTCCTACTCGAAAAAGCTCCAAGATAAGCTACAATGCCTGGAGAAAGAAAGAAAGAACTCCTGAAAAACTTAAGTTTGAAGATACTTAAGCAATTTTGAAACAAATGCTTCACACATGTCCTTCTAGAAACTCTAGTCAGATGCAGCATAAAAGCCAAAAAATACTTCTAAAATCACTCCAAAATGCCATCCAAATGTAGAAAAGTCAAGACAAGACCCAAGTCATGCCAAAAGCATGACAAAACTGCCTCCAAAAGGTCCATTCCCTCCAAAATCAATCAACAATAACTTTCACACTTTCCCCATGTTGGTCAATACTCCTCCAAATTGCTTTGACTTATAGTTGGCACCAAGTTATTAACCTCAAACTACCTCCTAACTATTTACATTGACATAAATAAGCTTCAACCATCTCCATTGACCATATTTTGAAGACACGCGCTATTATCTTGCATTTTAAAACAATTAAACTAAGTGACTTATAGTTGCATCACTTAGACTAATGTTTTACAATTATGAATTAATGCAAAATAAAAAGGTCAAGATGACTCACAAGGAAAACTAAGTCTTGAAATACTTATATACTTAACATAAATGAAGGAGTATACCAAGTTCATTTGGAATGAACTCACCATGGCAAATTAATTTCATTTGCAAAAAATAAATGAAAAGGAAAAAAAATGCCTAAGTCACCTATCAGCATAAGATTAGGGTTTTGGAAACCCTAATCAAGCCCGCAACCACTTTCATTTTGCTTTGCATTCTCACTTTATCATGAAGACGCCGCCATGAATCTATGGAGGTTCTACTAAAGCTTTATGTGCAAAAGAAACTTGCAAGAAACAAACTGGTTGAGATTTGGCAAGCCATTATTCGCATCTCCTTTACGTTTTTTACCTAGGTTTTTGTAGCTCAAATTTCTTCCTGGAATGTTGACTCCATTGTAATAGAAAAAGGTGAAAATACATTCATTTTCTGTGTATTCTCCATTACAACTACCTTATGGACAAGACACCTTTTTTTTCTGAAGAAAATGATGAAATGGCACGATTAGAAAAACTTTATTATTGGCCTTTGATGCATTTCCAGGTCTTTGCTTGCAATGTTTAAAAGTTCTAGGCAAAACAATAGTTCAGATTTTGCCTTTCTAAGATAATTTTTTTCATTCAGTGTTCTTGGGATTTCACAAAACCAATCATAGTATTGGGTCATTAAGAAACCCTAGCTTCAATTTATGAAATCAATGTCCTCAAGCTCCACCCAGAATCTGCTCTATTGACTTTAAAAACTTGGCTATGATAAAGTCATGCAAGACTACAATATGAATGAGATTTCATGAGAGAGTGATTAGTTAAAATAGGAGCTATCTCAGTCAACTGTTCCACAAGATAATGTTGCCATGTGAAGAAAAAATGATTCATAAAATGATCAATGCCATTGCACAGTATGAGTATAGACTCAAAGCTCTTTACATCTTTTCCATTTCTTCATGAACACTGCCTTTTTGATGACTACATTTCACTTCAAGTGATTTTCCTTTGCAAACCCTCCTCTGTTTTGTTTGCTTTTTTTGTATAAAAGCATTTTGGGTCCATTTCTCGCATCTGGCCTCTGGGCTGGCACATTTTGGTATTTTGGATCTATACTTGCAAAAATTCACGAGCTCATCAATTTATGTTGTAGCCAAAATTTTCATCTCTGGTGTGAAGGTTTTCATTCCATTTGTCATGTTGAGGGTCCTCAAGTTTCTGACTGCCCTTATTAAATGAAGACATCTTTGATACCTGATCAATTGTATAAGAATTGTTCTTCATAATTAATAGGTTGTCTTTACTATTTCATGCCTCTTGTTGTTTGTAAATACTCATTGCATCAGTAGCAAGATGATTACCAATGCATGTTAGTTACTCATTTGCATCAATGTTCTTTCCTTCTTTTGCATTGCTCTTTAGGACAACATACGGTTATGATGGGGCCTTGCATTCAATTGTTTACCTTGTGCTACTCCATTTGGGTCATGATAGCTCCCGATAGGACATGATAGCTTTTGTACCATGTATTGATGAATGCATAATTGAACCTGATGCATCTATCATTGAAATTGATGCATCTATGCTTCAGTGTTCATATTATCACAAAAACCATATGTTTCTTCGGAAGAGACAAATTGTTTCATCTTTGAATGATTGTTGTCCTTGACTTGTTTCCTTCAAAGCTTGTTCTTTGAAAATGATGGCAATGAAATCCAACACATATCATTATTAAAATGGACTTTGGATCCATTTAAGAAGATTGAAAGACATATCCAACAAAGTACTGCCCCTTTTTGGCATGATGGTAGCCTATTATTTGATTCATTGTGAAAAGATGAAGAGTAACTTTCTTGATAGTTCACACTGTTTGTTGCATCTTTTGAACCTAATAATGAAATTTGATCAACTTGTATGATTCCATATTGATTTAATGCATCAAGTATATGTTTATCATTGATTTGATCAAGTTGCTCAATTTCCTATCCCTCCTAAAACACAAGAGGGCGGCATGCTGGGCTCAACCCTCGTGGGAGCCACATTTTACTCCACATGTTGTAATCAACTGAAACAAAATAGTAACAAATATTTGTCTTATATCTGCACGAGGAGCAAACATGTTAGATAAACAAAGCATATGATAGGTGTGTTTGATTACTCTTTTGTTTTCTTGGACACCTATGGTATGCTTTATGTTCTAATGCTTATGGAGATTAGATTATATGTTTATGGATGCTTGTACATAATTTGATTAGTGACCTTTCATTGCTCTAACATCACTCTTTCTACAGATGCAGGGAACCTAGGAGTAGCAAGGAGAGCATCAAATGAAAGCAGGACAAGTAGGGAAGACTGAAGAGGATGCAGGACAAGGCAAATGGGATTCATCATTTTAGGCAATGACAGGTCCCTCTTCATTTTATGTGCATTTCTATTTGTAAATGTATAGTGTTTTCTCTATATGTATTAAAATGATTAGTCCCTCGACTTGTGAGGGACACTATACACTTATCATTATCAATAAAGACTACATTTTGGAAAGATTGTGCACTTTTTTCTATTGTATGCAATTGCATAATTGTAATAATGCAATCTGTTGATAATCTTTTTTATGCACATGGATGAAATTTAGCAGAAAATGATATGTGCCTTTTACCATTTAAATGCAAACACAATCATAAGTCTACCTGATTTAGCTGGAAGCAAAATCATGTAATAGGGACATTCAACTCGGGGCCAAGGGGTGGGTTGTCCTAATAGGATGCTTGTGCCCTTGGGCTTAGATGGATAGCTTTGGGTAGATCTACCCATGCAACTCCTCATTTGTCTTCATTATTGCTTTTGTGATTATGTTTATAGTTTGGATATCTAAATATTAATGCTAACAAATATGTTGTTAATATGATGAATACAAATTCCATTCCAAGGTTACTACATTAGAAGAACATTCATTTGGAAAGAAGGAAACCCTAAACCTAATCCAACAAGCAAATTTTAGAGCTAGGCCAGGTAAGGGACATTACAACTTTGATTATTGCTTATGATTGTCAAAGTTACAAATTGAAAAATTTGTTCTTACACTGGTTCACCCCCTCTTAGAATAAGCATGTGTGTGTTTCTTCAGTTTAAGATGTGGAGTTGGGAAGCAATGTGAAATATGATATGTTGAGAGAAGTGTTTTTGATAAGGAAAAACAAGTTTTGAAGAGACCCCAAAACCCTTTACAAAGGCAAAAATCTGCAAGAAAGACTAAGCCTAGAGAGCCTGCAGCCCAAAAAAACCAAAATGTTGACAACAAAAATTAACAAAGAAACTCATCAGCAACCCAAAAGAAAAACATCAGCAACAAGGTTGATCAAGCAAAAGAGACAACACAACTACAACATCTTTTCCAAAACATTAACCGAGGCTAATTTTTTATCAATGGCCCCCTCATGCATCTCCATAACATTCTTGAGCTCTTCAAACAAAATGGCAACGCACTTCTTAGTCTTGCTCCCCATTCTCAAACACGAGCCAACATCCACATCCTTTTCCACACCTAGAGCAGGATCCTCATTCTTCTCCACCAAGTTCAAGCAATTCACATCCTCCATTACTTTCTCAATATCACCTAGCTCCAGGGGTTTACTAGTCCATTTCAAGGCTTTCTCATTTAAAACAGAGAGTCCCTTAGCAATTGACTTCAAGGAATTATTGCTAATATTCACCGCAGTCTTCAAATCATCTGACAACTTGCTAATTATGTTCTCTATGTTAACAAATCTCTCCTCAAAATTCTTATGAACCATCAATTCCAAAGAGGAAATCCTCTCCTCATGAGTAATACCAAGACGATCAACATCCACTACAAGTTTATCAAGCATAACATTCATGGTTTTGACCTTACCTTTAATCGCCCATTCCTTCTGATTGCTATGGACCATCGCCACACAAACATCTTG
This sequence comes from Sequoia sempervirens, assembly GCA_007258455.2. Taxonomy (NCBI): domain Eukaryota; kingdom Viridiplantae; phylum Streptophyta; class Pinopsida; order Cupressales; family Cupressaceae; genus Sequoia; species Sequoia sempervirens. The sequence continues at coordinate 8,710 of VDFB02380810.1, forward strand.
ACAATTCTTTACCTGGACGTTGAGCTCCTTAACTTCTGAGAACAACCATTTAACCAAAGAAAGCAAGTTACGCATTCTCGACCATCCTACAAAACATGCCCATATTAACCTCATCCCAGTTAACAGGAGGCTCAACTTTTGAATCAAAATTTTGAACAGGGTCTTCCTGACGCTCCTCATTATCCTCCTTTTCATCCTCAATAGGGGAATCCTCCACTTCAACCACTTCAACTTTAACCCGGTGATTATCTGGCATGTTTTCCAAGTCCGACAAGACTTCCAACCACTCCGTCTTCACAACCCTCCCTTTAACTTGCATTGTGCTAAAAGGAGAGTCAAGAGGAACCTAGTTAGGGTCAACCCCCTTAGAACACTAGAAACCCTCAATCCCTTGTACATTAATCTCCATAGGTTGCATGAACCCAAGGAGGTTTTTACCAACACTGAGACTATCCTCCACAATAGGGGAGCTCACCGCAACACCCACTTTACTAGGGCCCTAAAATGGTTTTTCACCAACTGCAGGGGAGCTCTTCACAACACCCACCTTACCAAGGCTCGAAGAAGGTTTATCACCAGAAACAGGGTCCTCCACGACATTCAACATCTCCACCTTCCTCTTGACAAAAGACTTATCTTTCCTGGGGCACTTATTGTTCCCCTTTGCACTCTTCTTCCCAGATGACACCACAACTTCCTTCAACTCAATATCCATTTCATAACCCTTTGACTAGGATTTAGAAGCTTTAGACCCCTCCTTAGACTCGCCATCCTCAATCGACATCTCTTCAAAATCCTCATCCTCATCCTCAAAATTTCCTTCCCATTCCACCGCAGAATCACCAGTCTCAGCCATAATTTTTAACACCCTTTTTGCGAGCCATGGTCTTAGGAGAAACTGGAATTAACTTCATCTTTATGTGAACAAACATGAGATTCATAAGGCCTTCATGGAGAATTACCTTAGGATTCTTACGATGATCCTCAATACTATTTTCTCCATAGACAACAAAAGATAAAAAGGAAACAAAACCAACACCTTATGATAGAAATGATTCAAAAGCATAAAGTGGTAGTTATAAACAACAAAAAACCTACCCTCCAAGGTGAAGTAATGCATAATTTCTAGAACTAGATCCCTCCAAAGCGGTTTGAGAGACTTGCGGGCATACCCACCACTCCCAACTTCTCTGAGCTTCTTCTTCTCATCAAATTTGAAGAAATTTGTAAAGGATTTCTTAGTCCCACCTCTGTCTCTGTAGAATTTCCTCCCAGTGGAAGGAAGCCCAGTTACCTCTGCCACAAAATCCTCATCAATATTGAACTCCACGCCTTTGTAACGCAAAATCCTACTGCTCTACCCTTTAACAAAAACCTCTATCGCTTCCGGGTTCAGGCCTTGGAGCTTTAGAAAATATGGGGTAACCCCACCCTTTTCCAAATGCTCCCACATAGTTTCATTGCTCTGTAACTCCTCACAAGAGCTCGACTCCACTCTGCAATGAGCTCCACCCATGGTGGCATGTAGCAAACAAGAAACCAACAACAACTTAATTTTCTGCAAAGACAAAAGTAGGAAGAATAACCACAAAATAATACATATAAGACCCACAAAGTGTGTGAGCCTGCCATACCAAGTACTACCAAACCTACATTTCCAGGCCATAATATCTCAGAAATCTAAATGGCAATTATGAGAAGAGCATGGACAAGACTCAATGTGCATAAACCAACTCAAAATAATAACAAAGAGCCTTTCCCTCGTCTCAACCACCTTAATAACATGACACTCGGTCATTATTAGAAATGATTTCGAGGTTAAGTGGTAAGGATTCAAATTCATCCCAATTATTTCGAGCCACCACTCCCAAATTAGCTAACCCATCAACCAACAAGTTAGCTTCCCTAAACACATGCATGATTCTTATCTCATCAAAATAATTAATGATGGAAAGAAAATAATTAATGAGATGGGAAATAGACCACGAAGGTGGGCACTTCAACAAAAGACTCTTTATAATATTAAGCAAGTCCCCTTCAAGCCAAAGTTTGGATATGCCTAAATTTTTTGCCAACACAAGGCCATGATAGGTTGCAGCTGTGAGAGAAGTGTTGATATAGTTTATGATCTATATTCTTTTCCCCATTGGGTAGAGATGTCACCTCGTCTCCCCCTTATGAATCTTGAGTAGATTCAATGTGTGTAAATCCTTGGGTTGGGTGTAATTATGTGAGTGTTTGTGTCTATATGTTGATTGTGGTTATTTGTTTGATTATAACCTAGTTTTTATGAAGACCTCCTAGCTCGGGGGTGATTGGTTTTCCAGTCACAGGTTGGGTGGTGAGCACCTTATTGGCCTTGGAAGAAAATTTGTTTTTTTGTAGGTTTGCATATTTGAGGAAATTTGCATATTGGAAATAACTATATTTCTTTGGGAACAACATGCATGATGTCATCCTTATGTGAACTGCCCTATTGGGTGTATTGTAAAAGTTTATGATTATAGTTGTAAACATGCAAGTGAAAATATTGTAAAAGAAAAATTACAAATTGTTGATGTAATTTGACTTTTGTAAAAAAAATGTAAAGTAAAGAAATAGCAAGTATGTTGATCTTGAAGGCTATGTTTGTTGTGAATAGTTGTGAAAATGAAATTCTTTGACTCTGATTTACTTCTTATAATAAAGTTATATTTTTTTGTTTAGAAAATGAATGTGTTTTCATTATGCAAAGGAAAGAATAAGAAATGAAATTTTTAACTATGTCTTGCTTTTGGGTATGAAGTTGTAAACTGTTGTTTTAGAAAATTATTTTTGTAATAAAATAAACCCAATCAAAATCATAAATCTAACCAAATTTTAGAAAAATATTTTTAATTCTAGGAGATTAGAGAATTATGTGCCAAGAGGATTATGTTGGTCTCATGCATCATCCCATAAAAGAGCAAGGTCTCCCTTGTCCACAATCCATAAAAATGTTAGCTTTAAGAAAACTACTATCCAATTTCATAGTTTTCCATATTTAAGAACCTCTGCTAAGGGTTGGCATCCTAGGGATGAAATTATGCTTCTCCATATTTAGGTACTTAAGATTTAGAATTGTCCCCCATAAGGCTTCCTCCTCCAAACACTATTTGTAATATAATTTGGCAATGGGAGCTATATTATTAAGGAGGTAAGACCTCATACCTAAACCACTTTTCTCTTTAGGTTAATAATTCTTATCCCAATTAATCAAATTCCATTTATTCTATGTGAATTTATTTTCCATAAAAAAAATCATTTTACAGTCCAAATCATGGATGGTGCCTCTTGGAGTTGCAAGAGCCATAAATCTATAAATAAGAAGAGCTTGAATCATATCTTTAAGAAGGATTATATGAACAATTAGAGAGAGGTATTTATGTCCAATGGTTGATATGATGCTAAATAGAATCCAACATAACATTTTAGTATTTTTTTCAAGACAAGTAGGAGAAATAAGGATACCCAAATATTTTAAAGGAGAAGCATCTTGAAAATGGAGAATATTAGCAATCAACTTTTGAAGATGAGGGTCAATATGGAAAAATAAAACTTGAGACTTATGTTCATTCAAGAGTTTATCAAATACACTAATAAAAATGTAAGAGCTCGATATAAGCAATAGCTTCCTTAAGAGTGGCACTTCCCATCAAACAAGTGCTATCCATAAATTGAAGATGAGAAAGGGGATCCATACCTTACACAATGTGAAAGCTCAAAATAGACCCAAGACACTTAACGTGTTTTAAGAACTTGTCAAGTCTTTTTGTCATAATGAGAAATAGATATGGAGAGAGAGGATCACGTTAATGTAGATTTTTTTCAAATTAAAAAATAGCAAAAGGAGAGCCATTTATAAACACACAAAGGAGAGGTAAAAAATGTCATTACCCATTAAATCTAATAATAAAAAAACCAAAGGTACGTAAGATATCTCATAAAAAAGATTAATAGACCCTATCATAAGCCTTAAACAAATCAAGTTTCATTAACATAAAACCTTTCTTGTTAACATGCATAAAACAAATGGATTCTTGGACAATAATAATACTATCAATGATTTGGCAACCTTAAACAAACTCCCTATTCGAGAGAAATGATAAAAGTAGGAACTCTTTTAGTGTCTCAAGCAATAGTTTTGGAAAAAAATCTTATAGATAGCATTAAAAAGAGCTATGGATTGGACAACAATTTTTTTTTTTAAACATTATCTTTTTTAGGAATCAACACCTCAAAAGTTATTAAGGGATTTTAACATTTGTTTTGATGTGTGTAATCCTTCATAAGCATCTAAAATATCATTTTTTATAATATTCCAAAAGGTTTTTTTTAACTTAATAGGAAAATTATAAAGACCTAGAGTTTTATCATTTTTCATCATAAAAACAACCCATTCTAACTCATCCACAAAAATAAGATCATTAGAAAATAAATTATCATATATAAAAATAAGTCTAAGAATATAATTCAAAATAATACGTCTATTATTAATAAAAATTGAAAAAGTAGTGAAAATAATAAACTTCTAATTGAATATTTTAAATAGATTCAATCTTGAACCTCTCCTATCCCTTAAAAACATTAACATATTTTATATGCACATAAATATCATAAACCTCTTTTAATTCTATTCCATCTCTTATTATTCCAAGACCATTGTATTTTATAGTTAATTACTAGTATTGTGAATAAAACCCACGGTCACTTAGG
>VDFB02380811.1:0-26419 GCA_007258455.2 Sequoia sempervirens
GGAAGTTGCAGTAACAGTTTGTTCATTTTGTTTTCTTTTTCAATTTTTTTGATTTAATGTCTTATTGATATGTGTTTGAATTTCATTTAGATTGATACATTTTTCACACACACAAAAACCAATACCTTTCCCAAGTCTTTGTAACCAAACTGCCTCTTTAGAGGAATGTGTAGCATCCATGTAATCTACTTTTGTGGTCGACAAAGCAATCGTGAGCTGCCTCTCACTCATCCAAATAATCGCAGCTCCAAACAAAGTAAACACATAGGGCCACTTGTCAACCTTTGACTGTTCAGATCTCCTGCCCAATTTGAATCAACAAAACCTTGTATGTCCAATGATCTATGCATAATATCAATATCATTAGCACCATGATAAACCAAATAGTAATTAGAAGCACCTCATAAATATCTAAACACACTCTTAACATAAGTCCAATGTTCTTTACCAGGGTTAGACATAAACCTACTTAGAAATCCCACTGTTTGGGCTATATGTGGTCTCGTACATACCACTGCATACGTTAAACTACCAACTGCACTAGCATATGGTATATTAGACATTTCCTCATAATCAAAATCAAATTTAGGACTCATGTCTAAACTTAACTTCGTGTCAACTGGTGAAGGAATATTAATTGGTTTACTCTCCTACATGTTAAACCATTTCAAAATAGTATCAACAAAGTTGCTTTGACTTAAGAAAAGCTTTATGTTACCTCTATCTCTGTTGATCTCCATACCAAGGATATATTTTGCAGCCCCTAGATCTTTCATCTCAAATGTGATCGAGAGTTGTGCTTTCAATTCTTTGATCATTGCCTTGCTATTACCAATAAACAACATGTCATCAACATACAAGATTGTTGGATGTTGTGGATGTGTTGCTGATATGTGGTTGTCATTGATGTCAACAATATTAGCATTTGGTGTAGTAGAGGCTATATATGTTGAGGATATTGAGAAAATTGTAAAAAAAAAGTGTTCTAGGTTCCCAGTGGAATTGTGCAAGTCTTGAAGGTGTTTTGTTCTCTACGTTGAAGATTAGTTGGTGTGGATTAAAGGTTTATTATTGAGTATATCTAGATCATCTATCAGAAGTTTTAGAGGTCCGCGTGAAGTTTTGAGTGTGTTATGGTCTAACGGTGTTTCTATGGTCTCTATCAGTGTTCTTGAATGAAGATTGAGTGATTTTGTTGATCTCATTTGTTGTGGATGTTTCTCTATTGTTTCTTGGTGCTCTCAGATGTCTCTAGACCATTCTCTATCTTTTTGGTACATTGACATTGACTGATGACCTCATGATTGAAGATCTTTTCTTGCGCATGTTCATTTTTCATGTTCCTAGATGACATGTTGGTGATAGCATATTGTGGATCTTTGTGGTGAAAGTAACTAAAGTATTTTTGTGTTGGAGATGTTAATTTGGGTCTCCACTCAGTTGAGGCCAACCTTGGTGGATTCACATCAAAAGTTTATTTGTAAATTTGGTCTGACATTGCAAATATGTTATATTTTCTTGGGCGACTAGGTTGTGATGAAATCTCATGTAGTGGATATATAAGTGTGATTGTTTCATCAGTCAAGAGTGTGCTTCATGTGCTCTTGTGTGTGTGTGTGAATATCATTTGGTTACAAAGTAGAGTGTGAAGAAGATTGTGTGAAGTATGAAGAAGTGTTGAGCTTAATTGGAACTGTAATCAAGCTTGTGAGGAAGTTATTTTCTTAGTTCATACCCTCCAAATTTTTAATCCTATTCTATTGGGAAATGAGCCCCTTTTGTATTTGAGCAATGAGCTCTAGGCAGTGTGCCTAAATGCATGTGCATTCTCCTTATTACTTATCATTATACTTTTAATGGAGTATAATCTTGTGGACTAACATCCAACGTGGTTTTTCCCCTAACAAGGTTTTCACGTAAAAAATATTGGTTTTCTTTGTCTCTTTGATGTGTTAATTTCTTATTCATTAGATCTAAGATTAAAGTTAAGATAAGTTGGAAAAGTTTAAATTTCTATAACAACTAATTCACCCCCCCTCTCAGTTGTCTGTCCTTGTTTTTCCAATAATTGGTATCAGAGTAGGTTCCTCTCAAGAAGTCTAAAAGCTTGAGGTGATCCGGGATGGCAACATTCAAGAAGGACAGTATGAGATTTGATGGCACTAACTATTCAATGTGGAAAGTTAGGATGTGATGTCACTTAAGGTGTATTGGTGAAGCTTTCTAGAAGATTACAAGAGATCCGTATACTATTCCTTAGAATGGTCCCTTAACTCCTTATGAGATCAAAGATGCTAAAAATAACATTAGGGATATTGAAGCTTTGGTGAGTGCTTTGACAAATTCACAGATGGCTAATGTGATGGGTCTACAGACAACTCATGAGATTTGGACAAAACTGGAAACTTTGTATGAAGGAGATGCACAGGTGAAGATGACTAAGCTACAAAGCTTGAAAGGCAAGTATGAGAATTTGAAGATGGGCGAAGATGAAAATATCACTTCCTTTATGCAAAGAGTAAATGAAATAGTGATGGGTATTAAATGTGTCGATGGTTCTATGGATGAGGATGAAATTGTGGCTAAAGTACTCAGATCCTTGCCTCCCTCCTACAAAATGAAGGTTCATGCTATTGAAGAGTTTAGATCAGTAAACAAGATGACAAGAGACACGTTGATCGGGAAGCTTGTTGCTTTTGAAATAAGTGAATTTGGTGAATCTACACCGAAGACTAAATCTGCATTCAATGCTACTGTATTTAGAAGTAACAAACAAAGATATAGTATGGGAGAGAGTTCCAAAAAGATATCCAAGTATGATGAAGAACTGAAACAACTTGAAGATAAAGAAAGAGAGGTAGAAGAATTGGAAGCACTGATTGCAAAACAAGAAGGGTGAGGAAAAGGTAAGGATAACACTAATGGTGTCCTCTATGTTGAAGGCCTGAAGCACAACTTTTTGAGTGTTGGACAAATGGTTCACAAGGGATATGATCTTCAATTCAAAGATGTAAGATGCAAGATATATGGAAGTTTCGGGAATATGATTGCAACAAGCAAACAAACAAAAGGTAATATTTTTCATCTGAATACTACCAGTGGAAGTTTAATTGCTCAATTAGATGAAAGTTGGTTGTGGCATAGGAGGTTGTGTCATGTAAACTTTAACAACATTATCAAGATAAGTTATACTAAAGCAGTAAGAGATCTATCTAGGTTAGTGAAGCCTGCTAATATAATCTACAAGGAATGTCAGACGGGTAAACAAACTAGAGTCTCTTTCTGGAGTAAATAGTTTCATTCAAATAATTTTCTAGAGCTGTTACATAATGACCTTTGTGGTCTCTCCAGAGTTAGAAGTATACATGGAGAAAGGTATTTTATGCTGGTTATTGGTGATTACTCTAGAATGATTTGGGTTTCTTTTTTAAGAGAAAAAAGTGAAGCATTGGAGAAGTTCAAAAGTTTCAAGGCTATGGAAGAGAATGAGAAAGGTCTGAAAATTAAGTGCTTGAGATCTGACAAAGGTGGTGAGTTCATTTCTAAGGAGTTCAACTCTTATTGTGAAGAGCATGGAATTAAAAGATAGTTATCTACTCCTCGAACCCCTCAACAAAATGGAGTTGCAAAGAGAAAGAATAGAACAATTTTGGATGCTGCTAGAACAATGATGATGGAAGGAAATGTGTCTCAGATGTATTGGAGTGAAGCAGTAAGCACTGTTGTGTATACTTTGAACCAGGTAAATGTTAATGGTAATTATTGAAAGACTCCTTATGAGTTATGGTTTGGTTACAAGCCTACTGTTAAGTATTTTAAGATCTTTGGAAGCAAGTGTTATATCAGGAGAGATGATGATATAGGAAAATTTGATGCAAGAAGTGATGAAGGAATCTTCCTAGGTTACTCCACTAAAAGCAAGGCCTACTAGTGCTATAACAAAAGACTGAGAAAGATGGTTGAGAGTGAAAATTTCAGAGTTGATGAGGGCTCTATCAAATCATCCAGACATTGTAGTTATGATTTTGACAAAGACATTACAAGCCAAGGGAAGAATACTCAAACACAAAATCTACTTCAGATTATTCCATATGTTATGGTGAAGCAACCTCAGTTTGTTCTGGTAAATCAAGTCAGTCAGAAGGCACATACAAGTGCAAGTGTAGAAGAAAGATTAGAAGAGTCAGAAGTTCAAGAATGTCTCAAAAATCCAAGGTATGTAAAGTTGAATCATTTTGAAAATCAATTCAATTGAGATAAGAGTAAAGGAGTGCAAACTAGAAGAAAAAATGTAGAAGAATATTGCCTGATCTCCAAGATTGAACCTAAAAATTTCACTGAAGTTTGTCAAGATGAACATTGGTTGGAAGCTACAAAGGAAGAGCTGACACAAATTGAAAAGAATGACACATGGCTACTGGTTTCAAGGCCTAAAGACAAAAATGTGATTGGTACTAAATGGGTATTTAGAAACAAGTTGAATGAAGAAGGTGAAGTGGTCTGGAATAAAGCAAGATTGGTATGTAAAGGATATTCTCAAATGGAAGGTGTTGATTTTGAAGAAACATTTGCCCCTATTGCTAGGATTGAAGTTGTTAGACTATTTCTTGCTTATGTTGCACACAAAAACTATAAAGTCTATCAAATGGGTGTAAATTTTGCATTTTTGAATGGAGAACTAGAAGAAGAAGTGTACATTGAACAACCAAATGGATTTCAGCTAACAGACAAGGGAGATATGGTTTGCAGGTTGAAGAAAGTTCTGTATGGACTTAAGCAAGCCCCCAGAGCCTGCTATGCTAGATTGGACAAATACCTACTGAAGCTTGGATTCGCTAAAGGTACCGTTGATAGAAAATTATACTTCAAATTAGATAATGATAAGGAGTTAATTATATAATTTTTTGTTGATGACATCATTTTTGGAGGAGATGATAATCTATGTATGAAGTTTGTTGATGAAATGAAGAGTGAATTTGAGATGAGTATGATTGGAGAAATGAAGTTCTTTCTAGGATTGAAAGTTACACAGTTGGACAATGGGATCTTCATATCTCAGTCCAAATATGTGAAAGAAATACTAAAGAAGTTTGGAATGGATGACTCCAAACCTGTTGGTACCCCCATGGTGACCAGATGTAAGTTGACATAGAATGATGACTCTCCTAAGGAAAATCAAACCAGATATAGGTCAATGATCGGTGGATTGCTCTACTTGACTCAGAATAGACTAGAAATTATGAATCCTAGATGTATGGTTGCTATATTTTAGGCTGATCCAAAAGAATCACATGTAACTGTTGTCAAGAGAATTTTTAGATATCTAAAAGGAACAATTAACTTTGGACTTTTGTATCCAAAGGATGATGGTCTCACTTTGTGTGCATATACTGATGCAGATTGGGCTGGTGATGTAGATGACAAGAAAAGTACTAGTGGTGGTGCTTTCTTCCTAGGGAAGAAGCTGGTATCCTAGTTAAGTAAAAAGTAAAACTCAATTTCTCTATCTACTGTTGAAGTAGAATACATTGTTGTTGCCAATAATTGTGCACAAGTGATATGGATGAAATAGATGATGAGAGATATCAAGGTGATATATGAAGAGCCTATTTCCATATACTATGAAAACTCAAGTGAAATAAATATCTCAAGGAATCCGGTGCTACACTCCAAGACAAACATATATCAATCAAGTTTCATTTCTTGAGGAAGAAAGTGAATGAGAAAGAAGTCAGACTGGAGTATGTGCCTACCAAAGAACATATTGTAGATATATTTACTAATCCATTATTGAAGGATACTTTTGAGTATCTTAGAGGAATGCTAGGGATAATCACCCCTCCTGATAAGAACTAAAAGATGCATTTGCTTGCGTCAATCCGTGAACTTTATTGCTATATTCTGATCCAGATTGATGTTTTTGTGGCTACTACTCAGGGGGAGTAGTTAGATGTGCAAATATGTGGTTCAAAGCGTGTATATGGGAAGGCCATTGTTACCTTTTCCATTGATGTCAAAGGGGGAGAAGTGTAATGTGAAAAATTATTTCAAGAGAAGTACAAAAGAAGTCAGTGTGTTGGGTTGATGGTATTTTTCACATCATGTGTTGCCATCAATGCCAAAGGGGGAGATTGTTGGATGTTGTGGATGTGTTGCTCATATGTGGTTGTCATTGATGTCAACATTATTAGAATTTGGTGTACTAGAGGTTGTATATGTTGAGGATATTGAGAAAATTGTAAAAGAAAGTGTTCTAGGTTCCCAGTGGAACTGTGTAGGTCTTGAAGGTGTTTTGTTCTCTACGTTGAAGATTAGTTGGTGTGGATTAAAGGGTTTATTGTTGAGTATGTCTAGATCATCTATCAGAAGTTTCAGAGGTCCGCGTGAAGTTTTGAGTGTGTTGTGGTTTGACAATGTTTTTGTGGTCTCTGTCAGTGTTCCTGAATGAAGATTGTGTGATTTTGTTGATCTCATTTGTTGAAAATGTTTCTCTATTGTTTCTTGGTGCTCTCAGATGTCTCTAGATAATTCTCTATCCTTTTGGTACATCTACATTGACCGATGAGCTTGTGATTGAAGATCTTTTCTTGCTCATGTTCATTTTTCATGTTCCTGGCTGACATGTTGGTGATAGCATGTTGTGGATATTCATGGTGAAAGTAACTAAAGTATTTTTGTGTTGGAGATGTTAATTTGGGTCTCCACTATGTTGAGGTTGACCTTGGTGGATTCAAATTAAATTTTTATTTGTAAATTTGGGCCAACATTGCAAATATGTTCTATTTTCTTGGTCGACTAGGTTGTGATGAAATCTCATGTAGTGGATATATATAAGTGCAATTGTTTCATTGGTGAAGAGTGTGCTTCGTGTGCTCTTGTGTGAATATGATTTGATTGCAAAGAAGAGTGTGAAGAAGATTGTGTGAAGTATGAAGAAGTGTTGAGCTTAATCTGAACTGTAATCATGCTTGTGCAGAAGCTATTTTCTCAGTTCATACCCTTTGGATTTTTAATCCTATTTTGTTGGGAAATGAGCCCCTTTTTTATTTGAGAAGTGAGCTCTAGCTAGTGTGCCTAAATTCATGTGCATTCCTCTTATTAATTCTCATTATTCTTTTAACAGAGTATAATCTTGTGGACTAACATCCATCATGGTTTTTCCCCTAACAGGGTTTCCATGTAAAAAAAATTGGTGTTCTTTGTCTCTTTGATGTGTTAATTGCTTGTGGTTAATTGCTTATTCATCATATATGAGATTAAAGTTAAGATAAGTTGGAAAAGTTTAAATTTTTTGTAACAACTGATTCACCCCCCCTCTTAGTTGTTTGTCCTTGTTTTGCCAACAAAGATAATAATTAAAAGTTGATCATCAATAAATTTTATGTAAACACAAAGATCTTCCTCACTCCTAGCATAACCAATTCTCAATGCAAAAGCATCAAACTTCAGGTACCACATTCTTGGTGACTGTTTCAATCCATATAAGGATCTCTTTAACCTGCAAACCAATTATTCTTTTCCTTTTACAACAAAACCATTAGGTTGCCTCATATAAATCTCCTCATCAAGATTCCCATGCAAAAAAGCAATTTTCATATCCATTTGCTCTATCTCAAAATCATAGGCATCAACAATAGATAAAAAGAATCTAATAGAAGTTAATTTAGCAAAAAGAGAGAATATTTCATTAAAGTCAACTCCCTCTCTCTGGGACCTTGTACCTTTCAAGATTACCATCTACTCCAATTTTATTTTTAAAGATCCATTTACAACAAATGGTCTTTCTTCCTTTGGGAAAACTCTTAATATCCCATGTGTTACAAGTATCCAATGATTCCATTTCCTCATGCATAGCTTGTGACCAAATCTTGTTCTCATCTGAAGACAGAGCTTCCCTATAAGAACTGGGTTCATCATTAGTACTCATCAAAGCAAACATACAATGAAAATTATGTGGGCTATACCTATCAACGATATTTCAGTGTCTTGTGGATCTTCTCAAAGGGGTTTCTACTTGTTCATAAATATGCTCATCATGAGCATCTATCTTAGAAGAACTCTGTGAAGTCTCCTCATCCAATCCATCCAATTTTTCTTCAACATTTGCATCTTCATGCTTCTCAGTATTTATCTCAAAGTTCACTATTCAAGAAGTATCCTTCTCCTTTGGTTGTTCTTCTCTTGAATAAGCTCTAAATTCCCTGGAAATCACATCTCTAGACAAACTAATTTTTTCGAGTTAGAGGATTCCAAAGCTTGTAACCTTTTACATTTTCACCATAACCTATGAATATGCATTTATGTGCTTTTGGATCCAACTTAGATCACTTTTCATTAGGCACATGAACAAAATCCTCACAACCAAAGATCCTTAAATGTGCAACACTAGGTTTCCTACCTAACCACATTTCATAAGGAGTTTTATCTTCAATAGATGAACTAGGGGATCTATTGATTAAATAACAAGTACTTATAGCCTCAGCCCAAAGGCATAGATCTAGCTTAGAACTACTTAACATACTCCTATCTCTTTCCATTAAGGTTCGGTTCATCCTTTTTGCTACTCAATTTCATTGAGGTGTATATGGAGTAGTTTTTTGTCTCACAATTCTTGCATGCTTACAATAATCATCAAATTCCCTAGAACAATATTCACCACCATTGTCTAATCTCAACACTTTTATCTTATGATCTGATTTTTTCTCAACCAAAGCCATAAATTCCTTAAACTTATTAAACAAATCATATTTTTTATGCATAAAATATATCCAAGTGTATCTTGAAACATCATGAATAAATGTGACATAATATCTTGATTTTCCAATAGAGTCAATATCCACATGGCCCATTACATCTGAATGAATAATCTCTAATAATATTTTAGCTTTATTTGTTCGACTAGGAAATGAAGATCTAGATTTCTTTTGAAACACAAAATGCTTACAAAAATCATTTTTCCCAATATTATAATCAAGAATATCGTCAACCAATTTCTTATTAAGAATGGTCCTAAGACCTTTTTCACCAATGTGGCCCAATCTATGTTGCCACAACATACATGTATTTTCAACTTCAGTTACATTGGATAATTTATTCAAATTGGAGGTTTGTGCAAGTGATTTTCTATCTAAATATGCAAGACTTAACTAGAAATGCAAAATAAAAACACAAGACCACCTCAATGATTAGCCTAAGTAAAACACAAACAAAAGAAAGGTGAAATGAGAGTGGTTATACCTTCCTCGCTGGTGTTGATCTCCTTGGTTGGCCCTTGATATAGCTTGAAATATGTGCTCCTTGGATGACAATTGTGATGAGAAATAGATGCAAGGTGGGATGAGATTTAGACTAAGTATGTCATGATAATGGAATGAAGGCAAGTATACAAAATGGCTTGAATGTAAAGAAGTGCTTGGTGATTGCTTGAATGTCTCAAGAGCATAAGTTTGCTACAAAATGAATAAGGTTCCTTAATGAATGAAAAAGGGGGGTATTTATAAATAATAGAGAATTCAATGGTCAAGATTGAGCCACCATGGCCAAGATGGAGGGTTGTGGTGAGTTGAGGACTCACAAGCCCTCACATCTTGCCATGTGGAGGATAAAGTGTCCAAGGGCATGATGAGATGGGAAAAAGGTACAAGTGAGGTGGAAGAAGGACAAGTACTTTGGAAGAGGAGAATATTTCCTAAAAAAAGAACTTCTTGTTCCCATGTGAGAGGAAAGTGACATATGAAGAATTTTAGTGTTCCTCAAAAATCTCCAAGGGGAAGAGGAAAGTAGTTGGAGAAATAAATGTGAATTGGGAAGAATATTGTGGATAAGACAAGGTTCCCAAAACGTAGGATTTTGACACATGTGAGTGATGTTGCAAGTAAAAGGTTCTAGAATATTTTGATACATGTGAATGATGTGACAAGTCAAAGGTTTTAGAACTTGCATGGGAATAAGGAGAGTCCTGGAAGGATAAATGTGAGTTTAAAATTCACATGGGGAAGAGAGGAGTCTTGGATGAATAAATGTGAAATAAAAATTCACATGGGGAAGATGGTCAATGCCAAATGTGGAAAATGTGAAGATTGACCAAAAAGATATGCTAAATGTAGCAAGGGGATTAAATTAAGGTTGTGCAAATACATTATTAAGGAAATTAATAAGGGATTGGAAGCAAGTAGAAGATTATGGAGGATGTGACATTAATCCTGATTAAGGAGTGCACATCCCAATCATGGATTAATTAACTTAATTTAGATTAAAAGTGAGTTATGGAGGATGTGACAAGGAGAGAGAAAAATAAAGAATTTAAAATTGATTTTAAAAAGGTCAAGTGACTAAATTAAATAAATTGATATGTTTATTTAATTTAGAGAGGAAAAGGTGTAAGGTAAAGTATTTAATTGTTAAATTAAATACTTTAGGCATAAAGGTGAAATATTAATTAAATAAATCATTTAATTAATATTGACAAAATAGATGAATAAAATAGACAAGTTTGACCATGTGGGAGTGGTCAAATTTGGATGTCTATAGGAGGTATTCAACTTAAACAAAGTCCCAATCTAAGATCCTTTAGCAACCACCATATTCCCTTTCACCAATCTGCAACCACCTTTGCCAAATGTCACATGCATTCCATAAACATTGAACTTAGAGACAAAAAGTAGATTTATAGCAAGTCTGGAATATGTAAAACATCATTAAGGGTCTTAACCCTACCATCACTGAAACAAAAATTTACCTCTCCTTTGCCCACAACCATTGTCGTGCTATTATCTCCAAAGAAGAAATTCCCTCCATCATATGTAGTATACTTAGTGAACCACTCCTTGTTAGGAGTCATATGATAGGAGCAACCTAAATGAATAAGCCAATAGTTATCAACAACAATATTAGAAGAAATGACCAATGCATCATTATTTTCATCGAAGGATTTCTCTATAGAAGCATCAAAACTCTTTTTCTTGTTCTTACAATCCTTCTTTACATGTCTAGGTTGTCCAAAATTCCAACACTTTACCTTACTCTTACCAGGGGTTTTAGACCGTCCTTTGGACTTACCCTTTCCTTTCTTGTCTCCCTTAGGTTCCCTTTCCTTAGGCCTACCTCTTACAAACAAGGCATCTTGGGAGCCAGTTTTAGACTTCCTCCTCATCTCCTTTGATAGGAGAGTAGGAATTATATTGTCCATCTTAGGATATGCACCACTACCATTGATAGCAACAATTAGATTTTCCCAAGACTCTGGTAAAGAACAATGTAACAAAATGCATTTATCTTCATCTTCTAGCTTTACATCTACAAATGCTAACTGAATTAGAATCAAATTAAAATCATTTAAATGATTTGCAACTGAATCACCATCTTTCATCTTTAAAGAATACAATTGTCTTTTCAGATACAACTTATTAGTAAGACTTTTAGTTTGATAGATATCACATATCCTCTTCCATAGTTTATATGTAGTAGTTTCTTCAAAAACATTCAAGATAACAAAATCAACAAGACATAATCTTATGGTCCCTCTTTCCTTCTTATCAAGCTTATCTCAATCCTCATCTAACATCATTGTAGGTGACTTTGTCTCATTACTAATAGCTAACCATGATCTCTCTCTTCAAGGAGATCTTCCATTTTTAGTTTCCACATCTCATAATTAGATCCATTGAATCTTTCAATATCTAAACAAGAAATAGAACACATTGTAACACACTTCTTTTACAAAATCAAAAATAAAACAATAGTAAAAGCTCTCACTACAGCCAAAAAACCTTCAAAATTTTAAGAGAAAGGCGTCCCAAACTCTACCCAACTGTTAGCTCTGATACTAAATGTTGAAAAATGGAGGTAATTATGTAGCTTTAAAACTTGTAAAACTATGAGATTATAGATCTAATTAAGTGTTCTTTGTTACAATTTCTTTATGGATAATTATTTGTTTACATTCATTTTACCATTTGTAGAAGTAGGTAGAAGATTGTAGAAGAATGAGACAAGAAGATAGAAGTGACACAACATATACGTGGAGAAACCCTTTCGGGAAAAAACTCCACCATCAGAATCAATAGTGCTTGTATTATTTAACCTTAGAACAAGATTACAATAATTCTTTATCAATCCTTGCTTGAGATGCTTATTTTTCCTTCAACAATTCTTCTTCACAACCTGTAATAAAATCTAATAAAGCTCTCTTCGACTTGTTGCAATTAATAGACAATAATGAGCCTTTTAAACTCCAAAGAGTTGAAAATTACAAAGCACAAAGCTTATCTCACAAAACCTACGCCTTTTCTTTGCAATTAGAGTTCTTTCATAAAAAAAATGTCAATCCAAGTCCTTCATCAATTTGGGCATCCCAAATTGAAGTCCTAACTCAATGTTGATTACGAAGATATCTTGTAAGCTTCTCCTCAAAGTTGGCGCCCAAGAATGGGCCCACTTAACTCATCCTTATAAAATATCTTCTCATGCAAAAGTGTTAACTCCAAGATGCCAACTTGGGTGCCCAAGGTGGGTCCGAGTCAATCTCTATTAACTAAAACATATCTCTTCACCATTCATGCAAATATCATGCATGATTGATCATCACATGTTAACTAAAAGTAGTCACATGTTATCTATCATGCAACTCAAGTCATTAGCATGCAATTCAAGTCAACTAAAGTCAACTAACATGCAACTCAAACTAACTACATGCAACTGAAGATAACTAAACCATAACTAAACTGAACTCTATGCATGTAAACATCAATTCCTAACATCTAGGATCTTTACATACATTACTGAAATGTTATCTTTTCTCCAAACATTTAATTGAACTCAAGGTGGGTTCCACCTTCCATGTGGGCATCCCATGTGCTCTTATTTTGTAGGATGTCTTCTTGGGCATCCCCACATGTTCTTATCATTTAGAATTAATTACCAATGTCAATTTACATGTTCATTTCATTCGAATTTAATCTCTTTCTAATCCTAGTGTTGGGGAACACTTTCCAAGGACTTAGGAGATACATGAAATAATGTTTAGGATTGACATTAAATGGCATCCTATTTCCAATAGTGGGCATGGTTAGTCATGTTTTGTACTACTGAACAAGTTGCTTGCACTTATGATGTTGCTTTTTTTTGCTTCTGTAGCACTTACATAATGTTAGAAGTAATGTTGAATAGGTATCTTGTAAGCTTAGATGACAACATGTTGCCAGCTAATATTTAGGATAGTTTCCTTCATAAGCTAAAGTAAAAGACCTAAAAATGACTTTATTGGAGTATATTTGTACAACTTATGGATGTAAGAGTTTCTTGTAGAGTTTTTGTATTCTAAAGGCTTTTTTAATTGAATTAAGATGAGACTGAGGTTGGAATTGTCCAGTTTTAAGAGTATTCTATAGTTATTGTTTAGGATACCATACAAATGCATTATTTTAATGTAAATACCAATGTTTGCTATAATAATGTAATTACATTAGACAGTCTTACAAATTGACCATTACAATGAGTGATTCTAAAAATGACAAGTTTTTCCAATTTTGCATCGACAACTAGCATACAATAAGATATTTATGTGAATTGGTTTGTATGTAGAAGCCTCATACCCTTCCTCGTCAGACAATTCATAAAAAATTTGGGATTCTCTAGCAAGGGGCAATTCTACCTCTGGAATTGCAAGTTTTTCACGCATCTCAAGAGGCGCAGTGTGACAACTCAGCCCTATAATGAATATGCAGCTCTTCTCCCTTGTGTATCGTGCTCCCTCAATAATGACCATAACAAAAAGCAATAAGATTAACCATTCACAAAGTTATCCACAAGATAAATAAACAATGCAAAAATCAAAGATTATCATCCTAAAATTCACACAAATAGTCAACTAATTATCAACTCAACCCAAAAAAACAACCCCATCGCTACTTATTTGTAAGAAACAATTAATAAATTGGTGAAAATGAAAATACCATGATTGAAAAGAAATGCTGACAGTTCTGAATCAAGCTTTTAGGAAACAAATTGTTAGAAGATTTTGAAATATTTAATTCAATTGTATTCCTAAGGAAGGAACCCAAAGGAGACTTGAAACGTTGGAAGAAAAATTAACATAGAGTTACACCAGTTCACCCAAAAAAACATAGTTTCTACATCATGCTCAGCCTATACAAGATCCATCCACAACAACAAAAAATTAGTTGAAAACACACAACCATAAGACAGAGCTATGACTGCAAGTAGCCATTCTAGCAACATCCACAAAACAAAACACAAAATAAATTTCCAAAAAGAATTAACAAATACAACATAAACATGTTAATAAAATCCAAGAATGTAAGAAAGCTCTTCTCATATCAAAAATTATGTTGGTTTCAGAACATAAACGCATAACTTGGGTTTTGACATATCTATGCAAGATTACTTAACATGATAAGTTCAACATACCTTTAATAACACATTAATGACACAACAAAGGATCTTGGATGGAAAATCATATAGGGGCATCTAAATATCGACACCCTGGTTTGTTGATGCTTCAACTTGGCAACGATTCCAACCACCTAGTGGGATGCCAAACCTGGTGTGCACCAAAAAAACTAAATAAACCCCTATCCATACATACCTATTCCATATGACCCTAAGGAAAGTAGTAAACCCTTTCACCAACACGATGTATACTCATAAGAGGACCAACATAGGCATGCCACAACTCCTCATAAAGTCCCCCATAATCACTCCCTACACCAAATCTAAGTCCAACCCATTAAAGAAACAAGCAGATCAATTATATGCCAAAATGGGTACTTTCTGAGGTCATAAAAAAATGCAAAAGAAGAGGGGAAAAAAAGCTCAAATGAACTAAACCCAATCCCATCAAAATATTCTTGAATCAAATGGAATTTTTATACGATGTTCATCCTAGAAGCTCTAAAATACAATACAACCAAAATTCAATATATTCAATGACTAGCATTATTTTGTCATTTCTTAGCTTCTTAAGAACACCTCATTTTGTTTGCTTCATCTTTTATAATATGATGTTTAAGGAACTAAATTTGTAACAAATCATTTATTTGAGGGAATTTTCCTCTTTGAAAAAAAATGGTGGGTTATAACAATTTCTACAAGAAGCTAGATTCTAAACAAATAGATTAAACACTAAAAGCACTCGACATGGTAGCTATGTAGCTATCAATCACAACATTTTGCATCTCGTTACAGTAAATGCTATTCAATTGAGGACTATTAGAGAAAACTTGAAAGAAAACAATTAGGTTTAGAAAAATTAAAATTCTCCATCCCAAGTCAACTAAAGGTAGGTACATATAGAAAAATCATTAAACTTCCAAGAGAGAACACATGAATTCAAACATCAACATTCAAATTCTAAAAGGAATTAAATGCAATATTTATTAAAAGAATGTGTAATACTATAGAGTTCATTGTTCTTGTGATTGAGGCAAATTTGCAATAAAAGAGTCTTGGATGTTGTGAAGCACAAGCTCTTTATGCTTTCTTGCTTCATCACTTGTTGTATCTTCTTCTAGGAAGATGATAACATATGAAACAATTGGAAGAGCATGATGTTGTTGGGCCCCAATTATCATCTATGCATTCCCCAAACAAATTTATTTCCAAATGAACACTTGACATAGGGTTACAATAATGTCAATTCTGAACCACTGGGCTCAATATACTTTTAATAGAGGAAATAGTCCCTAGGACAACAAACATGGTGCCAAAATAGATGATCGGAACATCTGCAAGCAACTAAATCTGAGGGCAATCCCTCCTACAAACAATCATGTGAAAGATAGCAAGAAATACAAAACCAAGAGCACAACAAACACTACTATTGTTTAATAACAAGTGATTAGGAAAGACAATTTGGTTATGTTAATTATTACTTGAAGAGTAATTGAGAATTTTTTTTATAATGATGATGATTCATTATGCATTCTAATTCATAAGTGCATCATGAATTCTTAACATTCTCTTAGATTGGAGAGAGAGTATCATCAAGGAAAAGGGTTTAGCCGATGGAGGTAAATTGTCATGATGGAATCACATACACACATGTAAAATCATGTAGCTAGGTTGGATAATGTAAGTGTATTTATGTTCCTTACGTGTGTATGGCTGCCTAATAATGAAGCCTAGAGAGCTCGTATTAGTATTAAGTTTTGAGCCAAACTTAACACAACAATGTGTTGCTAATTGATACATATTGTATTCTAGAATTATGTCAAAATGGAATTGGCATGGAATACAATGTTCACCATTACAACTATATATATATGATAGACTTATATATACATATGCATTTTTATTACCTTAAGTGGCCCAAATTCCTAGCAAGCATATTGTTGGTAAATGAGTATATTCATGCTAAGCTCTATGAATTTACTTCTTATGGTGTGTATGCATAAGTATAGGTGTACATCGCTAATAGTAAATAACATTATATTTAATATTAACATTATTTTAGTGTAGAATAAAATTAATGTTAATAATATTATATTTAATAAAGATATTATTAATTATTATTTTATCTTATTTAAATATTATTTAAAAAGGGAAAAAAAATATAACAATAAAGTATATTGATATTGTAGACACCTAAATTTGGACACTTAATTTATCCCCTTTCGTCTAAACATCCCCTTATCTGCATTAATTAAGTAATATCACTATTATTTAATTAATACCTCTAAAGTTCTTCTAATCCCTAAGGTATCTAGTTAAATAATTAAATACCTTTCCCCTTTAATCAAATGAATTAAATAAATATGACATTTATTTAATTCCTCATATGTCACATCCTCCATCATTTTTATCTAATCCTAATCCATCTTCTAATCTCATCATTAGAGATGTGCACATGCCTAATCCTTGTTTAGGATGTGTCACGTCCTCCAACTTTTTCAAGTTGGCCTCTAGTCTCTCTTAGCCACCCAACCCTCCTCTAATCCCTCATTAACTAGCCTAACCAACCTCCCAAGGAATTTTTAATTTCTTTTATCCTTCCAAGGAATATTAAATTCCTTTTTCTCTTCCCCATGTGATCTTTGACTTGTCACAAAGTCACATGTGAAATCTAACCCTCTTCTAATCATAATTAATTTATGGTTAGGATGTGCACACCCCTAAACATCATTAGGATCACATCCTCCATAATCTCCCACTTGCCTCTAATATGATATTAATTTTTTTAATCAGGTACTTGCACAACCTTAATCACTTAATTAAGGTCAATCTAATCCCCATGTCATTTATGGAATGTGTCCTAAGTCAACCTTATTAAAGACTTTCTCATTTTGGAGAAGACACTCCATTCCCCATGTGAATTTTTAATTCACATTTAATCCCCTAATGCATTTCAAGGAATTTTAAATTCCCTCTTTCATCCTCATGTGTATATTTGAGGAATTTTTAATTCCTCACATGTCCTCTCACCCACATGAGGACAAGGACCTCCTTTATGAGGATATCTTGTCCAATTCCAAGGTACTATGTAGTACCTCTATGTAATGTACTCTCCTTCCAACTCATGTACATATCATCATTTTCAAGCAACTTCGCATGCCACATGTCAAGATGTGAGGGCTTGTGAGTTCTCAACTCACCTTAGCCCTACATATTGATCTTGGTGGCTCAATCTCAACTGTTCATTTTCCTAGAGAACCCAAAATTCTCTATAAATACCCCCTCTTTTCTCTTATTTTGGGGGGAGATAATTTATGCTAGCCAAACTCTTGCAAAATTTTCTTTTGAGTCATACTTAGCCAAATTCTTGCATTTGCATCCATTTTCACCTATTTTCCATCCCCATTGCATCTCACAAATTGCATCTTTTCCCATCAAAGGAGCATAAAACATCAAATATCGAAGGGCCAACCAAATGATCGATTTGAGACAAGGTGAATCAACTTCATTTGTTATCTTTGCTTTGTTTTTTAATCCAACTAGGTCAATCTTGAGGTGTAGGGTGTTTATAGTTGTTGTTTGCACTCTTTTGTTTGTTGCTCATTTTTTAGCA
The DNA here is from genome assembly GCA_007258455.2 of Sequoia sempervirens. Taxonomy (NCBI): domain Eukaryota; kingdom Viridiplantae; phylum Streptophyta; class Pinopsida; order Cupressales; family Cupressaceae; genus Sequoia; species Sequoia sempervirens. The sequence goes on from VDFB02380811.1 coordinate 18,023, forward strand.
AGGATTTTTGCTTGTTCACATTTTTGGCATGCCTAGTGGGACCTGCAAACGGGTTTGTATTTTTCACTTTTTGCAGGTGCAGGTTGCAGAGGGGCGAACCCGACCTACCAGGGGCAGACCCAACCATCCAAGGGTGGACCCAACTATCCAGGGGTGGACCCGACCTCGAGGGGAGGACCTAACCTGATAGATAGGCAGACCTGACCTCCAGAGGAGGACCTAACCTGATAGATAGGCAGACCTGACCTCCAGAGGTGGACCCAACCTTTCCCATGGGTGAACCTACCCTCCATAGACTCCATAAGTTGATTTTTTGTAGATTTTTCACAGAGGGGCGGACCTTCCCTCCAAACAAGCGAACCTGCCCTCCAGATAGGCAGACCTGACCTTCAGATAGGCAGACCTACCCTCTAGACATGCAGATCTAACCTAGACAACTTTTTTCAGAAGGTAAAATTTATTTTAGCACCTTTTTTGGTTGTTTTAAGTGTTTTTAACCTCGTAATGTGTCTTTTTTGTGTCTATGCAAGCATCTAATCAACACTTGGAAAGCAACAAGGAGAAAAATAACTAACAAACTTTCCTTGCAGGGTTATCTATTTATCGATTGCTGCTTGTTGTTTTTTTGGATAACTTAGGCACATAGTTTAACTAGGGGTGTCAATTAATTTTGTTTGCCATGCTTGTTGGTAAGCTATTTGATGTATCCAATCCTCTTGCGCCATTTGGTGATCCTGAGTGACGAGAAATCGATTTTTGTGTCACCCTCTTTTTTCTTTTCTTAGCAGGACCTGCTTGGGGATTTCATCACCCAAGGGACGATTCCAACCATGCATATCGACGGGGTATATAAAGGAGGGAGAGTGAAAGTTGTACATCAACCCAACCACATTGTAATTGGAAAAGCGTCGGGATGATGTGAAGAGTTGGTCTAAGCCTCTAGTATCTTGCTAAGGTTCCCGACTCACGCTTGTAACGGGTTGGTGTTCACAGTTTGGGCCTCACGTACCGGGTGTATATCAAGGAATTCTTAGCAACCATGTTCATCCTAGAATAAAAGACTTTATCGGCCATACTCTTTCTACTAGTCTTAGGATTGTGTTGTCTGAATTGTCTTCTTCGTGCAATACCAGTGATTTTTTGTTCAACCATATCCTTTTGATTGATGTTTGTTGTGTTTTGGGTTCTTTGTCTTAGTCATCTTTTTAAAATTCAAGCTTAAACCTCCCAACAGGTGGACCTACCCTCCTGATAGGTGGACCTACCCTCTAGGGGTGGACCTGACCCATCCAGGGGTGGAATTGACCTGTGAACTAGCCCTTTTGAGCCTGTTTTAGCCAATTTTGACCAACTTTTGCTCCATAGGCGGACCTGCCCTCTCGACAGGAAGACCTACCCTCCTGACAAGCTGACCTGCCCTCCAGAGGTGGACCTGACCCATCCAGGGGTGGACTTTACCTGTGAACTAGCCCTTTTTCAACCTGTTTTGACCAACTTTTATCTGACAAGTGGACTTTCGCTCTTGACAGGTGGATCTACCCTCCACAGGCGAACCTGCCCATCCTAGGGGTGGACTTGACCCTTCACTAGTCAGTTTTATCATCCGTTTTGTCATTTGGGACACCCGTTTTATCATTTTGTGCCCTCATTTCATTGTTCCTATCATTTGTTTACTCGTTTCATGTAAAAATTCATCTATTTTGAACCTTCATCTATCATCTTGAACTCTTGTTCTACCATTTCGATCATTCATTTACTCATTTTGAGTAGTCATTCATCCCTCTCGATCATCTGTTTACTCGTTCTGAGTAAACATCCATCCATTCTGAACCTTCTTCTATCATTTTGAACCCTCGTTCACCCATTTCGATCAATCATTCACTCATTCCAAGTAATCTTTCATTCATTTCGAACCTTCTTCTCATTATGAGAATCATTCATCCGTTGTGAGCGATTGTTTACTCATTTTGAGTAGTCATTCATCCCTCTCAATCATTTGTTCACTCGTTCTGAGTAAACATCCATCCATTTTGAACCTTCTTCTATCACTTCGAGCTCTTGTTCACCTATTTCGATCAATCATCTACTCGTTCCGAGTAATCTATCATTCATTATGAGCTTTCGTGTTCTCATTTTGAGTAGTCTTTCATCCATTCTAAACATTATTCTCTCATTCTAAGCAATCATTTGTCCATTTCTATCATCCATTTCTCCAATCAAATCATCATTTCCCCCATCCAAATCCTCTGAACTTTGTTTCAGGTTATTATCCAAATTGACCTAAGTGTCTGATCTAATCGTCATCATCAACATCCACTTAGGATTGTCATCCATCCTAAGTTAATCATTATCATCGGCCCAATCAATTCATTTTCAATCTCAAAGTTGATTCGGTGCCGCAATCATCATTTTATCCTTTAATCCGATCATTCAAAGTCACCTAGGATAATCTCTGAACGAGGTTTAGAATCCCTTCCATCATCCTATCTGATCCATCAGTCAATCTTATCCAATCCAATCCAATTGCATCCCTATCCAATCACCTTCAACCCAATCAATCTACTTACATCTCGAAGCAGATTCAGTGTCGTAATCATCCTTTGATAATCAAATCCAATCATCGGAATCAATTCCATTGCATCATCTAATCATCCTAATCTGAGCTTTAATCCAATCCCGATCTGAGCTTAACCTAAATTCTGATTTGAGCTTTAGTTTGTTCCCATCCAAAATATTTAATCCATCCTCTTTATCTTTTCATCATCATGAATCCTTATCCTCCATCAATAGTAGTCAAGGGAAACCCTAATTACGTCGACAACGATAATGAAAGTCTTGTCAATCAAGAAGAATATGACATAGATCCCCTTGACACTATCATTGCTAATAAGTTTTCTCCACCCGCTTTCCAAAATCGAATCACCCATTCAAGTTATCCTGTTATGTCTTCATCCATGCCTATTCATGCTCCTTATGCTACCTTTGACAAGGGATACCCATCATATCCATCATATCCTTCATCTACATCATCCTCTTATCCAACACATGCATCCTCTTATCCTAGTCTGTCATCACAATACCCCTATCCTAATCCATCCATATCCTCCACTCAATCCTTCATCCACATCCCACTACCCTAATCTTCCATACCAATCTGCTCCCCTAATCCTATATTACCACCTTCCTATCCTAATCCAACATCTGCACCAACCTATCTCAATCTGCCACCTCAATCCCCATCCTAATCCACCATCCCCATACCCTTACTACAATCCACCACCCGCATCCTCGTGTCCTAATTCACCATTCCAATACCCCTATCTTAACCCTTTATCTAATCTTAATCCCCCATCTATTCCAAGTCCTGCATCCAATCCCATTCCCCCATCTAATCCTAGTCCCCCAATCCCTAGTCCTAATCCCCCACCAATCCATAATCCTTCATCCACTCCTACCACACCATCTCAGCCTAGAGTACTCAAGTTTCTCACTCTAGAAGTTCTCCAAGGACTTATAACAAAGAATACATCTCCCACTCCACACCTTGAAGTCATGGAATCATTCCATCCCAACCCATCATCCATGGTCATTAGTGATGAGACTCTTCTCCAACCAACACCTATCATTGATGATACCACCCCTAGCACCACTCAAACCGTTGAAACCACCACATCCTCTGAATCCACTGAGCCCCCATCTCCTACCATCACATCTACTGAATCCATTGAACCCCCACCTCTTACTTCAAGAGCCGTCGAAACCATCAAAGACACCCTAATCCAATCCACTTCTTCCACTCCTAGTGTCACTAAAATCCATTCCCATGAATGTTTTAATCTTCCATCCCTCCATCTTCCCCACTTGAAGAGTCCCACCAAGACTCCATTATCATGCCTCCCACACACAATGAGTCATGCCAAGAGCCTAATCCAAATCATACCAACATATCCCCTTCTCCAAATCAAGATCCTACCATCCCATCTAGTCCACCTCAAGATCATAGTCCCCCATCCATTTCATCCCATGATCCCCTTGTAATTCAAGCTTCCACCGCTCCATCTCCATCTCCATCGCATGAGCCCACTACCACAAATATAGATCCTATCATATCCCCTGATCCCTCTCGTGATACCACCCATCCAAATGCTGCTATCCCATCATCTCCCTCTCATAATCCCCCATCATCGCCTAAAACTGCTATCCCCACACCGCTTGCATATCCCCTTGGTACTCTCACATTCTTCCACGGTGGCCTCCTTGTAGAAGAAAAACACAGTGTATATACCACCCATCATCCTCCACCTAATAATGGACTTGCATCATGTTATCAGAATAACACAAATCCTATCATGGATCGCATGCTCAAGAAAATGAACTATCAAGGAAAAGGTCTAGGCCTTCATGAGCAAGGTATTTTAGAGCCCATCCAAGTCAAAGAAAAAAAATTCATGCAAGGTCTTGGACCTATTTCCCAAGACTCACAATCTAAAGATGTTGGTACAACCTCTAGACATCCTCAATGAACCTTTTCCAAAAGAAATGTCGGCTCTTCCCATCGCTCCACCAGATCATATACTGCCATCCCTCCTCCTCTATTGTATCACCTCAAAACAACCGTCCATATTCCTCCTTCATCTTCTCCATCCATTTTGGGTCCTTACATCCCTCCATCTACCATCTCCCATCCACCATCTACTTTGTCCATGTTTCCTCCAGGTCCTACGTCTATTATGGGCCCCTATATCCTAAAATCACCTCCTCCATCTTGTCCTATTCATCCCTTCATCCATTCATCACCCATCCATGTCATCCATCATAAACATCCCACTTTCATATCCCATAGTCAGGATCAACAAAGGCACATACCTACACATTCTCCATCTACACATAATCCTCATAATCCTACCTCCATTGCTCCACATCACCCATATCCTTGTACCCATCCCATTGCTACTAAAAGCACTTTGGATGCTAATGTAAAAATGCATAAATCCAAACATCCATAGGAATCTCAAGCTCCCCATGTCCCCTCTAAAAGACACGGTTAAGAGAAGAAAAATCTAAATCCAAATCAAATCCGTAGGCTACAAAGGCCCACCAAAGAAAAGATCAAAACCATGTGGATCCTAAAGAAAAAAGATGTAATGCCATCAAATAAAAAATCTGTAAGAACATCCAAAGTTGCTAATCTAAACACCAATCATACAATTCCACCCTCTCCTAAATATTTTTTAGGTCCCTATGTCCTGAAATTCACTATTCCATCTCCTCCATTATGCCCACATTCTCCATCCATTAATCCTCTTATCTTTTCACATCCACCACAACATGTACCAATGTTGGTCCTAAACACATCTCCCCATCACATATCCACCCCATCATTCCATCCATACACTTTCCAACATCCCACCCATTACCCCACGTATCTCCCCCATCAAATCCCTCTAATTCATCCTCTTGCATAATCCATTTATCCTAATAAGGTTGTACCAACATCCAACAGTCGGTTCGAACAGGGGCTCTTAATGCCTCATATAGAACTTGATGCTTGAGTCCTTCATCCATATCCTTATCACATTTCTTCTAAATCCACTTATTCGCCTCCCTATCCTTATTCATTTCCTTCCGCGTGCTATCCAAAAAGTCAAAAAATCCAAAAAAGCAAAAAAAAAAAAATCAGAAAAAAAAAAATAGTAAAGAGAAATAATCCGTCCAATGGTGAAAACTTGGAAAACAAGCGTCTTGGATAAGTACCATGATGAAAACCTAGCAAACAGGCGTCATGCGTAAATCCCCATCTACACTTGGGGGCAACCTCCTGATATGCATTCCCTCCATCCGCTATGCTTCCTGCTATGCACCTGTCTTCCTCTTATACGTTCTTTTCATTCATCCCCTCCATTCTACCTATCTTACACATCCTACTTGGCATATCTCATTTATCCCAATCCTTTCATCCTCCTTGTGATCTTGATAACGATAGGGGAAAACATATAAACATGCTTTGGACATCTCTTAGCATACATTCCCCTCATCCACACACTATCCTACTCCTCATTTGCACTCATCTACCTTCCTTATCCACCTGTCATGCTACCTTAAATCTCCCTTCCTTATCCAGGCATCCTATCTTCATCCATCTCACTCCTTTATTTTCCTATCATTATCTATTGCATCCTTCATGCCTCCTTGCACATGACATATCTAGAGTGGGGGCATCTATCTTCCTTGGTGATATAGTCCTTGGAGACATCATTCATTCCATAAGAGAAATCCCTTCCATTTCCCTATCCTCATCTCCTTATCAATATATCCATCTCTCCATCCTTATCTTTTATCCCTCCAAACAATCCTTATATCCATTTCCCCATCCCTATCTTCCTATCCATCCATCATAGCATCCCTTTTCATCTATCCATCTGGTCACCTTTTCCTCATCCAAATCCTTATCTTCCTATCCATCAATCCAACCAATCATTTTCATCTCCTAATCCTCATCTCCTTCTCCTCATCCCATCTAATAATCCCTTGTCATTGGTCTCTAGCTATAGGCTACTCCCCACAGAATCCAATGTCGTCTATCTTATCGTCGTCACTTCGGCTTCTTTTACACATCTTGTCAATCTCCTATCCTTTCTCATCATTCATCTTTCCCCTTTTTTTTTCAGTCCTCCTGAATCCCTAACCCTGCCCTAGGTACGGGCAGACTCGCCCTGGTTCATGGGCAGACCCGCGCTGGTCCATGGGCGGACCCACCCCCATACGTGGGCGGACCTGCTCGGGCGCAGACAGATCCGCTCTTCCATGGGACCCAAGAAAAGGTCCCCCACTCCTCTAGTTATTTTTCCCACCCGCTATTTAGCCCTCTTTTGGGGGCGTACCCGACTAATTTATCCATCTTGTCATCCTTCCATTTCATCTTCGTTGATTGATTTTTATGCTGAAACTTCCAGGGGCCATAACTTTTGACTCAGATGTTCGTTTGAGATGAAATTTTACGGGTGGTTGCGTTATGAAGTGGCATGTGGATTCCCAACCGACCCTAGTATTGCCACATTTTTGGGGCCTCAAACTTTCATCTTGACCCTCAAAATCGCAATTTAGTGTTTTTTTTTTCAGTTTTTGAAAAATCATTTTTGTCAATAACTCGGAATGCATGTCTCAAATTTGGGATGTTAGTTGGAAATTCATCCTATATTAGTTTTGGGTATTTTTTGGGAAAAATTGAACTCTCAAACTTATGACCGTGAAGTTTCCTAAAATGGCAAAATTTGACAATTTTTGAAAATTGCCAAATCTGGAAAAATCTGATTGTTAACACCTTACGTCCCTTAAACTCTGGAACTTGGTGTAGAATCAATCCCATCACATACTCCAATCATTATAATATAGGATTCAATCCAACCCTAATCTGAGCTTTAATCTAATCCCAATCTGAGCTTAACCAAAACCCTAATCTGAGCTTTAGTCCATCTGTAGTCAAGATCTTTGGATATCGAAACAAATCTTAAGATCCCTCCCTCCATCTTCTTCAATTTTGTCCTATTCATCCATTCTAATCATCCGTTCACTCGTTCTGAATAAACATTCATCTATTTCAAACCTTCATCTATCATCTCAAACATTCGTTTACTCGTTCTGAGTAAACATTCATCCATTTCAAACCTCCTATCATTTTGAACTCTCAACAATCTCGATCAATCATTTACTTGTTTCGAGTAATATTTCATCTATTCCAAACCTTCATATTCTCGTTCCAAAAATCATTCATCCATTGTGAGCGGTCATTTACTCATTTTGAGTAGTCGTTCATCCCTCTCAATCATCTGTTTACTCATTCAGAGTAATCTTTCATCTATTTTGAACCTCCTTCTCTCGTTTTGAGCTTTGTGTAGTCACCATCATCTGATCCAATCCAATGGGTCTATCTTGTCTCATCGTCTCGGTTCCATCATCTTATCCCCTTATCTAGGGTTATCTCATCATCCTTCATCCATTGTCTATTGTTGGTCTTTCGTTGAACTATGTTGCCCTTGCGCTTTCACGTAGGCAAGTTTGATCATTTGATCCACCCCTGGGGATTTGTCTATCTAATCCTTTATCATCTATCATCAATATTTCTTCTTTGTCCATCTTGTCATCCATTGAGGTCTCCATCATCCTCTTTCCAATTTTATCCATGGTTCATCATCAGCCTTTTATCGAACTACAAGGGCTCTACGCTTTCATGTAAGCAAGGCTAATCTTTGATTGGCCCCCAAGCCCCTAGGTCTTTAGGGTGTGTTAATCTTTTTTCATGTCTCTTGTGTCGTGTAGTCGACATATTCCCTTATCTAGCTGGTTCTTAACAAACAAGATCCAATCCATCATATCAATCTTTCAGTTTAGTATCCACCA
>VDFB02380812.1:0-60660 GCA_007258455.2 Sequoia sempervirens
ATACATCCCTAGAGGACTAGTTTCACCCTAGCCTGACACCCATTCCTGACCCCAACTTGGCAGAATGTAAGACCAAGGTAAGGTGGGTTAGGTGTTGGGCTGGGTCGCAGTCGCAGGGATACCCCTAAGTCAAAAAATAAAAGAAAGAGAAGTCCATAGGTCTTTTTATCATTTTTGAAAGAGGTTTAGATTGGAATATTTTGATTAATTAGAGGCTAATATTCAAAAAAATCATAATGTGATTTTAGTATCTATTGATTGATACACCAACAATCCATTTTATATTAAATAACATGCTTCTCCTCTACCCTTTGAATCAAAGGTTCCTTAAAACAATTTCTATCTTTCTTAATGGCATTTGAATAACACTATTACAAAGGGGAAGAAAGGTGTATTATGGAATCAACCCAAAACTAAAAAGGATGGAAAAAATGAATCAAAATAGGTAAAACTAAGGAATTCTTTGTCATAAGATTGAAATTTAGAAACCATGGCTTCACCAATCAAAATTATTTTTTTATTCTCTCTCCATGTCTTTCTATCTTATATTTGTTATCTATTTTTCTCATCCTCTTAATTATCTCTATTTGTTTATCTATCTTCGTTGCTCATTTCTATATTTTCACATTTTTTATATTTTTTCTCAGTTTCTTTTTCTTTATTCTCTCTCACTTGCTTGCTCACTCACTCTCTATTTATTTTATTCTCTCTATCTATCTTTTAGCTTTCACTTTTTTCATTTTTTTCCCTTTTTATCTTTATAAATGAATTTGTCATTCTCTCCCTCTATTTATTGTATTTTTTCTCTTTTTGTTACTCTTTTTTTATAACCTTTTGTTTGTTGGTTAAATTTGATTGAACATCTTTTGTAAGACATAATTTTCATTTACTTGTTCAAATGGGGTGCAAGTAGAGAGATTGATGTTTTGGACATATTCATGGAGACTATGTATTTGTAGTGTAATCTTCATTCATGAGATAATACATTGTGTGGATGGTTTTGGATGCTTCATTTTTCCTCATGTGGGTTTTTCTACAATATATCTTGTGTCATCTTATTTGTATGTTTATCTATTTTTTTGCATATTTTTCACTCATGAAGTTTTGTGGAAATAATTTTATATTGATGCAAAGTTTTCTTCCTTTGGTATCAAAGCCTAGTTGTTAGGTTGTAAGTGGAGATCACCTTAATATTGTTAATGCTTGGAAGGAGTAGATTTTGTGCATAATTAATTCCATGGATTTGTAAGAAAATAGTAAAGGAATTTTAAAAATGGCTCTATATGGATTTTTGAAAATAATTCTGTATGATTGCAAATTTTTATGTATAAGATTATATTTGGTGATAAAAAAAATTCAACTATACCTTTTCTAGCCGAAGACTTTTGGGGACCAGGCCTTGGCCTGATGACCAACCAGATTGGTGGTCACAATCAACATGTGGAGACTAATGCATTGTTCATTGAGGTGGGTGAATGAAAGCTATTCATAAGGCCACCGAATAAGTTATTGAGAGCCAATGGGAACAAAACACATGTTGATCAAGATTTTTTTAGTAGGATACATGAAAATAAAAAAAGCTATTGAGGCTTTGCTTACGAGCTTGAATAAGTAAAATTCTACATACGCAAATCCAAATAAAGCTAGAGGGAAGCACAATGCACAATCTAGGGAGTTCATGAGTTGGGCACTATGGCTTATTAACACATAGGGCAGAAAAAAGATAGATTTTCATGGGTCAAATAATTAGAATGAGCTTAGATAAAGGGAGGTCAAGTTGATTTTTAGGGGAAATTAACGACATGATGCACAAACTTCATTATACCCTAAGTACTAGAAATTGGACATTGTGCCCAAGACATCTAACCCTCTAGATGTTGAAACCTTCACTTGAAGAAACCTTTAGTATTTACCTTGAAGTCTTAGACCAAACCAAATATTTATAATATAAAGGATTGTTTTGTTGTAGGTCCTATTAGTAGTTTAATTTGTTTATTTTTGACAACTCAAACCGAATTGTATGTATGGTGGAATTGTTATTGAAATTATATGGGGAATCTCCCAAAGATCTAAAATTCAAAACTATAAACATAATTTACATGTATACACAATGTATAAGATTGTATGATGGAATTTTTATTGAAATTATACCGAGAAGCACTCTTAGACCGAAAACACAAAACTATAAATATAACTTATATATATACATAATGTATAAGATTTGAATGGAGTTTTTCATTATATATAAATATCTAATTGAATATATATTTGCCTTGGTTGCTAGTATTAGAATATCAATAGTCAAGACTTGCAACAAGATTTTCACTTTTAAAGAAGGGTAATTTAGCAGACACTATTGATAATCTTAGCTTCCTACAGACAAAAGTAGAGATGTATATTTGACTTTAAACAAAGATTTAAATAAAAAATAGACATAGCTTAGTAATGATAAAAGTAGGGACTTTGATTTATGGATTATGGACTCTAGATGAAGGAACATTTACCGTGCGCCTAAAATACTTGGACCCAACCATTACGCTAGATTATTACATCTTAATATATTATATATTAATATATTAATAATTAAGTGATGATTATTTTTTATGATAAAAAGTTGCATAGATAATTGTCAAGTTGTTAAAAAGGAAGAGTCTTATTAAAAAATAGTATAAGCAAATTTAAAATCCTTTTAGATTACTCATAATATAATATTGTATATTATGTTGTGTGTGTATCATGGTGTAACCTCAATTTTATGCTCTACCATTTTTCAAGTTTTTATTAGAGCCACAACATTTGGAAGAGAAAGATGGATAGAAGAAATGTGGGTGGTTGTGTGGGTGAAGTTAGCATGAGAGAATACAAACTTTGAGGATTCTTTATTTTTTTCAAATCTTTAGTAGGGTTGTTTGTTCGTATTTATTTTTGTTGTAGATATTAAAGCCGCGTGGAAGGAATTTGAAGGATTTCATGAATTGCTCTTTCCAAATTGTATGCCAAAGAGTGTCACCCATGAATATCTATTGTTTTTGATGGTAAAGGCTTGTGAAAGGAGCTTGAAGGATTTCATAAATTTCTCTTTCCAAATTGTATGCCAAAGAGTGTCACCCATGAATATCTATTGTTTTTGATGGTAAAGGCTTGTGAAAGGAGCTTGAAGGATTTCATAAATTTCTCTTTCCAAATTGTATGCCAAAGGGTATCACCCATGAATATCTATTATCTTTGACGGTAAAGGCTATTATTCTAGGAAACAATAATTGCCAATATGTTGCGCATGTAAACACCAAAAAATGGAGAATAAAATGTGCATTTTCCTATTTGTGAATGGGAATAAATTGGATTGCATCAAAGTGAGAATAATTTCATTAATAGTAGTATCGAAGTTTAGATTTCAGATTTATATATTACATAATAGGCTTGCCTGGTGGTCGCACCTGCTTAAACTAGAGTGCTCGCAATTTGATATACTCAAATATCTGTGGATTTGATTCCCACATGTATAAAGTGAAAATTCATTCTGGAAGCATTATAAATACATATTCAATTTGCTGCATTAAAACATTAAACCAATTGGTTTGCAGCCAAGCGGTGGGTTTGCAACTTTTGTGAAACATACCTTACTCCATAGTGGACAAGGAATCAATCACCAATAGATTAAGGACATGATTTGTAAGGTAAAAGAATTGGCTATGCCAACTTCAATAGCCTTCTATTACTATACCTAACATGGTTCATTAAGATTCAAATGAGACATCAAGTAGATAAAGATAACAAGTCAACAAAAGAGGTTGATAGTTTTTGAAATCTTGAGGTAGCTTCTCACTTGGAGATTGTAGATTGCTTTAGAAGCAACACTGTATTTGTATCTATTTTTGGAGCAAGGGGGTTTGGAAATTTCCTTGTATTTGTAGATGATTTATTATGTCTCAATCCACAAACTTGGTGATTTGTATCAATGGATGGTTGATTGTCTCAAATGATAGATCGAGGGGTGTGTATGCGGTTAGTTGAGTATGGATCAATTCACATAAGAAGTGTTGTTGCTATGGATAATTGAGTGTGTCTCAATTCACACATAAAGTGGTATTTTTGTAGATACTTGAGTCTTTTTTGATTTAGAAGAGGAGAGGTGTACTTGTGAATAGTTGAGTAGTTTTTGACACAGATATTGTTGGATGGTGAGGGCATCCACTAATACAATCAATTTGTTGTATCTTGAGTGGGGAAGATTTAGTGTAGGTGTTTCATCAAATTTCTAGATGGTTGCTTTGTTCAGTCTATGTAGTGTTCCATCCTTGGTTTAGATTGATGTAATAAGGGGGTGAATGTTGAAATATTATATCTTAATGTAGGATATAGGTTAGATGATAAATATAAATTAACGATTTAGTATGTTAATATTAACTTACAAATAAATAATAAGCTAGTAAATAAATTAATGTTAGTTGTTAAGTGGGAATTACTTTTTGAATGGAGGTTGCATAATTAGTTGTGAAGTGCTTTGAAGGGAAGAGGCTTATATAATCCAATGCAAACAAATGTAAAATCACCACAATAGAATATTCAATATTATTTTGTTTGTGAATAACAATGTAATTAGTTGATGCTCTAACATTTTTCAATTCATTCAACCTCATAGGCTAGAGTTTTGACCCTAGACACTAGGGTATGCATACTATAATCTTGGAACTTGCCACAAATAATTGGCTCTAGACACATACTATCTCTCCCCATTTCTATCACTTATTTCCTTATATTTTATTTTATTATATTCCTTATCTATATTATTCTCTTTTATCTCATCGTCTAAATCTCTCCTTCCTTCTCCAACTCATTTTTTTCTTCTCATGTTTTAGTGTCTCCTAGTTAAGTTTTATTATTTTATTATTTTTATTAATATTTCCTTATTTCTTTCTCTCTACTTCTATATCTATTTCTACTCTTATTTATGTTTTCTTTTAATTAATGATTTTCCCTCTTTACCTTTCTTTGCTTATTTCTTTTCTTTATAATTCTCTTTATTTTTTCCATTTTTCACTTCATTTATTTCTATCTTAAATTCATTTTTAATTTTTCTTCACTATTTATTTGTTTCATTTTATCTCTCCCTCTAGTTGGTTTTTAATTTTCTTTATTTTTTCAATCATGTTTATATTTCTATTTCATATTTTCTCACCTTTTTCTTTATGTGTTTCTTCTCTCTTACTTCCTTATTTTCTTTGTTTTTGGTTATTTTTATTTATCTATTAGTCTATCTCTTTTTACCTCTATCTATATCCATTTTTTTTTGTCTCTCACTAAAACATAATTTTTGTCTTTCTTTGTCTTTCTATGTCTATCTATTTGTCTTTTCCATTTTGTTTCTTTTTTCTTTGTCTCTCTTTGTATTAACCTCTCCATCTTTTTATTTGTATCCTTTTATATTTGTTTATCTTTATTTCTTTTGTCCTTTTATTTTTCATTATCATTTTTTTTTTAATCTTTATCTCCATGTTTATCATTTTGTTTTTCTCTTTTTTTTTCTTGATTTCTTTATTTAACTCTTTGTTTGGTCTTTTCCCTATTTCATTATCTTTTTCTTTTATTACTTTAGTTCCTTATGACTTTCTCCTCCTTCATCGTTTATTGCTTCTTCTTTTTTCATTTTCTTTATGTTTCTTTCTTGATTTATCTATTTTGTCCATTCATTATTTATTTATTCCCCTTTTTATTTCTTTTATTACTTTAGTTCCTTATGGCTTTCTCCTTCTTCATCGTTTATTGCTTTTTTTTCATTTTCTTTATGTTTCTTTCTTGATTTATCTATTTTGTCCATTCATTATTTATTTATTCCTTTTTTTTATTTTTATTTCTTTGATTTTTTTTATGTATCTAAATTTGTTCAATTTTAATATCGCAATGGATTTATTTATTTATTTCTATCTATTTTATCTCTTTGTTTTTAGTCATTTTTTTTTTTCTCTTTCCTTACCTATCTCTCCCCATTTTCCTTTTATTTTTTATTTAGTTAACTATTTTCTCCTTATTTTCCTTTTTGTTCTGTCTTTGATTATCTTCCTCTCACTTTTTCTATTTTATCTCCATCTCTCACCCTCTCATATATTGTTTTGGTTTCCTTTCTTTAGTCCCATATCTCTATATATATTTATCTATTTCAATTTTATTGCTATGTCTAAATAATTCTAACCGTTTCTTTTCTTTTTAACTTTCTCTTATTTTTTTCATTGTTTCTTTATTTATTTTTATATTTATTTCTCAATCTTTCTTCTCTATATTTATTTTTCTTTCATTTCCTTTGCATTTGAATATGCATCTTTCTTTTAGTGCTCTTTTGTTTATTTTTGTCTATCATTCTTTTTCTTCCTTCTTTTTTTCTTCGTTCATTTCTTTCTCATATGACTTCCATATTATTTTTACTTCAATTTTCTTTTGTTATATTTTTTTGCATCATTATCTATTTCTCTTTTTTCCCCTTCTTGTGTAGTTTTTCATTTTTTTTTTCTCTTGACCCTAGACACTATAACCAAAATTCTATCACCTAGACCTTGTACAATGGATATTTGCAATACTAGAACTTAAAATTTTGTAGACATGCAAACTATGAACATTATATTGAAAGAAATTGCCATTTACCCCCACCTCATGAACCTTGGACAATTTAATTCAAATCAAACACAACCATAGACTGTGGCCTATCTATATATTGAACCTAGTCCAATAACCTTTTATCATATATCCTAAATCCTTGGACCTTAGACATTGAATATTAGACTTATGGATTGTGGATTATAGACCAAGAAATTTTTTGATGCAAGAGCATCCAATGGTGTAGGGAAATCTTGCATCACCCCCAAAAAATGTTTTTTCCTTAATTTCTTTAGTTGTTTTGAGTTCCATGATGACACTTAAGGGATGTAAGAAAGTACAGAGTCAAAAATAGCGAAAAATGATTACTTACTATTTTTAGTAAGTTGACCTAAATAGGATCATATGGACCTAAAAATTTACCCCAAGGAGCAGAACTGAAAAATATTTCTAGTCGTAAAAGAATTGTCTCAATACCCTATACGGTTTGGGAGATATTAAAGTTTTCGTCTAGGAAAATTTCTCCAATGTAGCTTCAAATTCAAATATGAAGACTTTAGAGGCCCCGAAACAACTCAAAAAGTTGACGAACTGACCTAAGGTGGTTCAAGCATTGTATATCTATTCGAGAGCTTTCCAACAAAATGTAATAATAGAAAAGTGGGCACCTGAATCAAAAGTTATGTCCCTGCGAAGTTGCCCCTTTAAAAGGTGAATTTCATTAAAATTTCTTCCTAGGCCAAAAATCAAATGGTGAGACTTTTGGCACCAAAATAAAAGGGAAAGTTGAATGTTCTAGAACATTCTAGGGCGGTTATTGGGGTAAAATAAAAAAGGTTAAGTGGGGGATTGCATGGTGGCTCCATTAGTGTAGATTATGGCTCCAAATAATGTATTTTTTTCAGAGTTGATTTTGTTGTAATGAATCAAGCCCATGAGGCTGTAGCATGTAAGTTTTGAATCTGTAATTTAATTTTCTGGAATATAATTGAAAGTGAGTTATTTTTATGTTTTGCATCTTCTGTGTTGGTATCTAATGTGGTGATTTGTGTGGGTTTCAAGGGGTGCAACCTTCATCAATTTTTGCTCTTTACCTTGACCCATTGGACCCTCTATTGTAGTTTGTACAAATTGGACATTCGATCCCTTGAACTTGGGCTTTGAACCCTGTACCCAAGAATCTTGACATATTCATACAATATTCAATACAATGGAGATAGAAAAATTGAAAAACACATATACACCTAAAATGATTCTTTGGATAATGCTCAACTCCATTAAGAGAATGTGCCTAAAAGCATGCTTTGATCAATCCTCAATTGAACCACTAAGATAATGTTTCTTTCCACATGTTCCCTTATACCTTTAATGAATCTACTAATAACTTGTATTCTTTAATTTAGTTGCTAATAACTTGTATTTAGCCTTATCTTTTGGGTCAATTATTTCTTGGAAAGGTCTTAAAGATGCTTTCCTTAATAACTTTAGACTTACTCTTGGCTGAACTTTGATGTATAATCAATTTTCCACTTGTATGAGAGAACCCAATGAACATTTAAACATTTTCAAGATAAGATTCAATAATCTATACTCAAGATTAATTAATCCTTACAAACCTATAAAAGTCCTAACTATTTAAATGTATCTTGTGGCTCTTGACTCTCTTACTATCCATTTTTTTGGGAGGACATCTGCTTTTACTTCTTATATTACTAGTCGTTTATCCACAAGCCAAGATTTATGAAAGATAACTTGTTCCTCAATCATATGGAGTAGGACCTATTTCTTCCCTTGGGAAACCAACAACATACAACCAAATTTCCATGTTAAATCATGTGGCTTCTCATCATATGCCAATCATCAACCTACTTCTTGGGGCACCTGACTAATTATTTCAAAACCAACAACAACCATAATTAGTTGTTCAATCCTAATCAAGCCATGGAATTTCCTCCAATCACCCAAGTTATGCCAACCCCATAGTTTAAGCCATTATACACAAACAAGAAATTCTCAAAATTTAGAGTAGCCAAGCAAGTGAACCTCATGGGAAGTCAATCTAGTGTACCAAAATGCATGAACGATTAGATGCTAGCTATTAATCCTCAAACACAAGCTCACTTTAAATCATGAAATCAATCTTTTGAATCAAATGCTTATTTGGATAGCCTTCAAAAAATGGTCCAATAATTTAATAATGATGTTTCAAACATGTAGAGAGCAAACACAATGAATTAGGGAAGTTGTGGTTATCAAGAAATAAATAATAACAATTTCCAATGCAACCATCAATGGAGTACCTATCCAAATAATGGTGGTTTTGATCCTCATGTAGAAAATTGAAATAGGAAAGGGAAGAATTGTGAAGCAATAATCAATATTATACAAAATGATGGTTGAAGGCTTTATTCCACTAAAGAGTTGGAGGCTTTATTCCACTAATGATCACAATGAAATGGACTATCCTCAATTCCACATAGACTTTGATATATTGGCCAAGTTCTAAAAAATAATAAGAAGCCAAATTCTCAAGGATAAAACTCAAGTCAAAACTATGCAAACTTTGGAGTTTACATATTGGAAACATGTGACCTTTTTAATAAAAATGAAGAAAACAAGTTTGATGAAAACATTGACGAAGTTCATCCATATCAACAATACCATAAAATGTGGAAATTATGCATTAAGAAATGGGGTGAAGAATCCCACAACATCTATCCTATTGAATGTCCCTCACAAACCACCCAATTCTAATGTAGGAAACAAGTTAGATATAATATTCTGCTCTTTATTTGGATAGTTATGCTTTTAAATATAATGCTGTCTTTGTTCCTTGTATAGTTATTTTTCTTGGAAAAAATTAAATAGTTCAATTTTCGGCCTTTGCTTCTTTCTTTCTCTTTCATTATTTTTTTCTTTTTATCTCTATTGGTCTCTCTCTTCATCTATGTTCATCTCTTTTTTCATTTTTCATGTTTCTATATTTATTCTTTTTCTCATTCTTCATATCAACAATACCATAAAATGTGGAAATTATGCATTAAGAAATTGGGTGAAGAATCCCACAACATCTATCCTATTGAATGTCCCTCACAAACCACCCAATTCTAATGTAGGAAACAAGTTAGATATAATATTCTACTCTTTATTTGGATAGTTATGCTTTTAAATATAATGCTGTCTTTGTTCCTTGTATAGTTATTTTTCTTGGAAAAAATTAAATAGTTCAATTTTCGGCCTTTGCTTCTTTCTTTCTCTTTCATTATTTTTGTCTTTTTATCTCTATTGGTCTCTCTCTTCATCTATGTTCATCTCTTTTTTCATTTTTCATGTTTCTATATTTATTCTTTTTCTCATTCTTCATTTTTTTTTTCTTTTAGCCCCCCTTCTCTTTCCTTATTTATCATTTTTTTCATACATTCTCTCTCTAGCTAATATTTTGTTTATTTATCTCTTTTCTTTGTGATTTTTCTTACACCCTCTTTATATGTATTTATCTCATTCCTCTCTTATCCTCTCCTTTTTAATTTATTTTTCACTTTTTTTTCCTTATTTTTTATGTTTTCTTTCTCTCTATCTAATCTTATAATTCTCTTTTCGTTCTATCATTTTTTATTTCTCTTTCTCTATTTATCTATATTTTGTTTTAATTTTCTCTTTCTACTTTTAACCACTCATTTCTCATGTTTTTTCTTTTTAGACATTTCATTTTTATCCATTTCAATCAAGATCTCCTACTTCTATCTTTGTTCTCACTTTTCCTTTCTTAATTTCCTTTTTTTATCTTTTCTTTCTTTCTTTATTTTTCTGTTGTCTCTTTTTCTTTTTCGTTATCTTTATTTTTTATTTTTCCTTTCTTGTGTTTTCTCTTTCTTTTTTACTTGCTCTCTTTCTATTTTATCCTTTAATCTTCGTTTATCACCTTTTATTGATTTATTCATCTTCCAATATTTTTAACTTTCTATTATCTCTTTCTTTCACCTTTTGTCGTTCTCTTTATATATTTCCTTTTACTCTTTCTCTATTTTATTCCATATTTATTATTTCATTTTTTTTTTGTCCCTAATTCTTAATCTTTTTTTTTTGTCTATATTTCTTTGTTTATAGTTTCGATTTGTTCTATCTCTCTTCTATATTTTATTTCTCTATTTCTTTCAGTCTTTGTGTTTACTTTAATTTCTTTCTTTTTACCATTTTTCTCTCTTTATTCATTTCTAATATTTATTTATTTTGAATTTCATTTAAACTTATTTCTCTATTTCCTTTACTCCCCCCTTCCCCTCATCCTTTTTTATGTCATTTTTTTCATTATTTTTTATTAAATTAATATTTAGATAATCTAGTTTATGGTCAATTTTGTAATATTGTAATATTAGAGTAGATTTTCTTTCTATTATTTTCTTAGCTTTAGTCCGTTTTAGAAACTTCATCATTTGTATTTTTAGAAAGTCTTTGTAAATTATGTATAAAGTGATTTCATCTCTTTCATTTTAAATATAACTCGAATTTACCATAATATGGTATTAGAGTAGGTTGTGTTTTCTTCTTTGGAAATCACATCTTCTCTTTGATACTATATTTTTGAGGGTTTCTCATAAATATATCACAGCTGCTGTTGGGTAAAAATCATAGCTTCTTTCTAGCAAATATGGAGGGTTTCAAAATTGAAATCATGACTCAGAAGTTCACATTTTTTTCCTATTTCCTCATGTGTCAAACCTAGTCTTTGTGTGCATTTTTTTAGGTCTCTGAAGCTTAAATCTGTTAATCTTCTTTTTCATGATTTTCTGGACTCTTCTTACCTGTATTATGTTTTGGTGCGACCTAGGTAAAGTGAAAATCATGATTGTGCTATGTGACGGGTTGGGTTCTGGTTTTCGTGGGCATTTTTTGTGCGTGCGACCTTAGTTTTGTGATGGATTTCTTCATTTTGTGGGTGTTTTCTCCAGCTTGTGCTTGAAACTTGTGATTTTTGGGTGTTTTTTGAAGGATTTGTGATGTTTTTTAGCCTTTGTGGGCGTTTTCTTAAAAAATCATGGATCCTTTGTGACAGGTTTTGGCTAGTTCAAAGGGTTTTTTTTGTGATAAAAATTTCCTATGTTTCATGGGACATCATTGTGCAACCTAGGGTTTTCTACAATGCCTAGGGTTTACCAGACTTTCCATATTTTTTTCTTGAATTTTTGCTGAGACTTGTGGAATTTCTTTTGAAGGCATTTTATTTTGTGGTTTTTAAAGAATTGTGTAAAATGGCCTCTTTGTCTCACATTATGCTGGAGGGTAGTTAGAAATTCAACGACCGCAACTGCAACACCTAGAAACAATGTATGATGGCTATATTTGAGTATCAGTTCCTTGATTAGATTGTTCTGGGCAACACTACCTGTCCTATAATGGTGGGTAAAGATCAAGAGAAATTTGATGAGAAAAATCGAGAATCTATGATGCTTATTAAATTGTCAGTCATTGATGACTAGCTACCTCAGGTATAATCTAGAAAATTAGCTAAAGAAATTTGGGATCTTTTGAAAGATCTTCATGAAACACCCGACAAGAGTCATGCATTCTTTCTGAAAAACATGTTGTTCTCCATCATGATGTATGAAAAGACAACTCTACAGGTGCACTTGACAAAAATTAAGGACATCCATGATCAACTAGAGGCTATTGGTCAAAAAATGGAGGAAGATATGGTAGTTATCACTCTGAAGAGTCTGCTAAAGTCTTATGAGCACTTTACTGAGATGCTAAATATTACCTCAAATAATATTGATTTGAAATTTCTAGAACTTTGCACCAAACTTTTGCAATAGGATTGTTGGAAATAGTAGTTTGGTAGCAGTGCTAGTTCATCCTCCACATAATAGGCATTTCCTGCCAAGAAATTTCTAAAGAAAAAGGGAAAGAATCAACCCTCTCAACATACTAGTTGAACTCAATCCCAGGACTCTTCCAAGAAGAACATTTAGTGCAACTATTGCCGCAAGTATGGTCATATGAAGAAAGATTGTCGAAAACACTTGGCTTCTAAACAAAACAAGCATGTAGAGTCTAAACCTAAAGCCCATGTTGCAGAGTACACTAAGTAGAATGAGTGTGCGTTATATGCCTTTATGGCCAAGAATCCTGCAGATCCTGTTAAATTCTCTGCCTGGTATATTGATTCAGGTACATTTCAACATTTCACTCATCATCGAGATTGGTTCATTGAGTACACACCATTCAGAGATTCTATTATCTTTGGAGGAGGCAAAGAGTATACTGTTGTCGACAAGGGAAACTTGCAAATTCATTCTAGAGGGAGAAATTTCATATTTCTCAATGTAGAGTTGTTCAGGGACTTCAGGATCATGGTCTATATAGACTTGTTGATTCTAGTGATTCTCAAGAGCATGCTATGGTAGCCAAGAGTACTTCCATCAACAACCTCTAGAATTAATGTTATGGGAACTTGAATATGCAATATCTCTCTTAGCTATCTCAAGATAATCTGGTTGGTGGTCTACCTACAATTCAAATTCAAAATCATGGAGTATGTGAAGCTTGTTAGGCTAGAAAGCAGCATTGAACTCCATTATTAGATGTGACTCATGGAGAGCTTCCAAGGTATTACAGTTGGTTCACGTTGATGTATGTGGACCATTGAACACTCCTTCAGATACTGGTTGCTGGTATTTTTTGTAACTATTTATTGATGATTTTAGTAGAAGAATGTGGGTGTATTTTCTTAAAAACAAGTCAGACGTGTTTGGTATATTTCAGTAGTTTAAGGCCTTAGTTGAGAAAGAGTCAAGCTCTTAGATAGTCACTTTTAGGTTTGATAATGGGGGGAGTTTTTTTCTTTTGACTTCTTTGATTTCTATGTTGTGCATGGAATTAAGCGCCAACTTACCACATCCTACACCCCTTAACAGAATGGTGTCGTTGAGTGTCACAATCACACCATTATTGAAATAGCTCATTCTATGTTGGAGTATAGAAATGTTCCTAAGAAATTCTAGGATGAAGCAGTTTATACTACAGTCTATCTTCTGAAATGATCTCCTACTCATGTTGTTAAGAAGATGACTCCTGAAGAAGCCTAGTCTGGATGCAAGCCTAAGATCAACCACTTGAAAGTTTTTGGCTCTATTGCTCATGTGTGGATTCTAGATGCCAAGTGCACTAAGTTGGATTCCAAAATTTAGAAACTTATGTTCACTAGTTATAGTGAGAATCATAAGGCATATAGGCTAATTGATGTAGATACAAATTGTCTCATTTTCAGTCGTAATGTTTTGGTTGATGAAAATAGTGGGCCATTCTATCAATATTCTCCTTCTATGAACCCTAAGGACCAGTCTATGCAAGATTTTTATTTGGGTGTTTGTCTTCCCCTAGCTCCACATGATGGGAGGGATTCTGCAGTTGTGCAAACACATCAACAGAATGTTCCACCACCCGCCCCTCCTCAAGACAATCTAGATCCTAATCCAACTAATTTTGTTCTAGCCACCCTTGGTGATGTTGTTCCTCCTGTTTTAGATATTGGTACTTCTCCTATTCAGCATAAATGGTATGCTAAAACCATCAATGATCTCCATGATGATGAATTGATTGAGGCTAGATCTTCTCAAAAAAAGAGAAAGCAACCTAATACAATTAATTTTGCTCTTATGGCTAACCTTCACAACATCTCTAAGCCTCAAACATATTTGGAGGCTAAAGGCATACCTAAGTGGGAAAAGGCTATGGAAGCTGAACATCATAGCCTTCTGAAGAATAACACTTGGGTCCTCTCCAATCTTCCACCTAGGAAGAAGCCCATCAGCTACAAATGGGTGTATAAAGTTAAGTACAAGGTTGACAAAACTCTTGATAAGTATAAGGCTTGGTTAGTAGCCAAAGGGTTTTCATAGACAAAGGACATTGATTATGAGGAGACTTTTGCTCCCACAACCAAAATGAGTACTATTCAGCTTGTCCTTGCTATTGCAGCCCAGTTTGGATGGAAAGTTCATCAAATGGAAACTAAGAGTGCATTTCTCAATGGTGATCTACAAGAAGAAGTCTATATGACACAACCTCACTATTTCAAGGTTCTTGGTAAAGAACACCAAGTATGTAGACTAGTGAAAGCACTCTATGGTCTTAAACAGGCTCCATGGGCATGGTACATGAAAATTGATAAGTACCTCATTGATCATGGTTTTTAGAGGAGCCCTTCTGATTCTAATTTGTATGTCAAATAGTATGGTGATGATATTCTTTTGCTTGTTGTCTATGTTGATGACCTGATCATTACTGGAAGCTTAGAACATCTGATTGAGGAGATAAAACATAATCTCAGTCAATCATTTGACATGACAAATTTGGGACTTCTTCATTATTGTCTCAGTGTTGAGGTTTGGTAGATAGCTGGTAGAATCTTTATCTCCCAGTCCAAGTATGCTTGCAATTTTCTTGATAAGTTCAAGATGAATGATTGAAAACCTACATCTACACCTATGGAGAAAGGGCTAAAACTATCAACAAAATTAGATTCACCTATGAAAAATGAATCAACATTTAGGCAACTAGTAGGTAGCCTCATTTTTCTCACTCACTACTACTAGACTTGATCTCAATTTTGCTGTGAGCTACATCTCTCGCTTCATGACAACCCCTAAAGTTGAACATTGGGTTGTAGTGAAGCATGTGGTGAGATATGTGAAAGGCACTTCTGACTTTAGCATTCTATATGCCCAATGCAAAGATCCAAAGATGATTGGCTTTATAGACTTAGATTGGGTAGGTTATGTTGATGACATGAAGTCTACTTTTGGGTATGTTTTCAATTTGGGTACATGTGCAATTACATGGAATAGTAAGAAACATCAAGCAATGGCTCTTTCCTTGATTGAAGTTGAATATCGAGGAACTGTTAAAGCAACTTGTGAGGTAGTTTGGCTTCGAAGGATTCTTTCTGACATGTGAATGTCTCAAGCAGGGCCTTCGACCTTGTATTGTGACAATCAAAGGGTGTTGAAACTTGCCAAAAATCTAGTCTTCCATGAAAGGACCAAGCCTATTAAACTTCATTGACATTTCATCCGCCAACTTATCGAAGATGGATTAGTGGTATTGCAGTATGTTCCAATTGAGGATCAGACTGTTGATATTCTCACCAAATGATGTAGGAGCATCTAGTGGTCTAGGGAAATATTGCATCACCCAAAAAAAATGTTTTCTTTATATTCTTTAGTTGTTTTGAGTCCCATGATGACACTTAAGGGGTATACGACTGTCAGGCATCAAAAATAGCAAAAAACAAACACTATTTTTAGTAAGTTGGCCAAAATGGGCTCATATGGATGTGAAAATTTACCCCAAGGAGAGAGCTGAAATTTTTTTCCAGTCGTGAAAGAATCACCTCAATACCTTGCACAGTTTGGGAGAAATTGAAGTTTCTGTCTCGAGAAATTTCTCCAATGCAACTTCAAATTTAGATATAAAAACTTTAGAGGCCCTGAAATAGCTCAAAAAGTGGCCAAACCAACCTATGGTGGCTTATGTGTTGTAGAGCTCGTTGAGAGCTTTCTGATGATAGGCAATAATAGCGAGTTAGACACCTGGATCAAAAGTTATGGCCTCGCGAAGTTGGTCTTCTAAAAGGTGAATTTCATAAAAATTACTTCCTAGGCCAAAAATCAAGTGGTGGGTCTTTTGGCACTAGAACAAAAAGGGGAAATTTGTACTTTCTAGAACATTTAAGGGCAGTTATCAGGGAAAATAAAAAGGGTTAAGTGGGGGTTGTAGAAGGTGGCCCTGATAGTGCAGATTGTGGCTCCGAATAGTATATTTCCTTTTCAAAGTTGAATTTTGTTGTAATGAATCAAGCCCATGAGGCTATCACATGTAAGTTTTGAATCTGTAATTTTATTATTTGAAAATAATTGAAAGTGGGTTATTTTTCTTTCACATTTTCTGTGTTGGTATTTGTTGTTGTGATTTCTATGGGTTTTGGGCAGTGTGGCTCCCATCACCAAGTCTTTGAGTTCAGATAAGTTTGTCAAATTCAGAGGGAACCTTGGTTTAGTTGATAGATTGACCATTAAGGGAGGGTATTAAATTAATATTTAGATAATTTAGTTAATGGTCAATATTTGTAATATTGTAATATTAGAGAAGATTTTCTTTCTATTCTTTTCTTAGCTTTAGTCTATTTTAGAAACTTCGTCATTTTGTATTTTTAGAAACTCTTTGTAAATTCTCTATAAAGAGATTTCATCTCTTTCATCTTAATATAACTCAAATTTCCATAATATTTTTTCTCTTTATTATTCACTATTTTCTTTTTCCTTTTTGCTTTCAACCCATTTCTTTCACATAATTTTCATTCTTCCTCTCTTTTTCTTTTGTGTTACATTTTCTCTTGTCTCACTTTCATACTTTGTTTATCTATTATTTTTCTCTCTGTTTATCTGTTTATCTCTTTTTTCACCTATAACTCTCATTATTTCTTTCTTGATCTATCTATCTTTATTTTTTCTTTCACTATTTTCCCTTACATATTTTTTTTTTCTTTTTTACTTTTCATATATTTTTCTTTTTGGGTTTGCTTCTAAAATTTTATTTCTCTTTAATAAAATTATCTTTCATTCCTTTTCTCTCTCCTTTCTTAGACTTATTTTCTCTCTATTCTCCGTCTCTTCCTTTTATATCCTTTATTTATTTATTTTAACCACTTTCTTGTGTTTCTCTTTTTGTTTTTAACTTTTCTTTAACTTTAATTTTAAACTTACTTTTTGTTTCTTGTCTCTTAAATTCTTTCTATTATTTTTCTCATTTTATCTCTCTCTCTCTCTCTCTCTCTCCCCATTCAACTAATTTAGCTTTTTCTTCTTCATTTATTATCTTTTTATCCATTTTCCTTGATTTCTTTCTTTTCTTTATGCTTGGATATATTTTCCTTTCATTCTATATCTATTTTTCCTAGTTTCTTTCATTTTATGTTTATTTCTCTTTCTCTTTCTTTATATGCATATAGTTTATTTAATTTTGTATTTTTATCTTTATGCTCGTCTCTTTCTAATCAAAATTATAATTTTTGTTTCTCTTTTCTTATTTGAGTATGTCAATTTGTCTCTTTCTTCCTCTCTTTATTTTTTCCCTTTTTCTCTATTTTTATAAATCTAAGGTATTTGTCAAGCAAGTGATATTTTTATATTGTACCATATTATGTCATGTTTTATAAGGGATTCAATAGTGTAATTTTTGAGTTTAGCTTATTACTGCATATTTTATTCGGAGTGGCTCAAATGAACTCATTTATATTGAGAATGAATGATCCACTTAGCATTAATTTTATCTAGGTGATACTCATAGGGATGAAGCATTATAACTTCCTAAAAGGTCATCCATCATGTAATATTTGTATACATCTAAAATTGGTCTAGAGAAAATTAATTAAATACTAGTTATTTAATTAATAAAATCTTGATTTCCTCTACTTATAAATAAATTGCAAAATTTATTTATATAGTTCATATTTCTTAATTCTTCTTATCTAAACCACTTTCTTCATGATTTAATTAAATAAACAAGTTTAACTAATTTTTTTTATTTGATTAATTCCCTCCAACTAAATTTGAATTTTAAAATTGGAATTTAGTCACATTTCTCCATATTTTCCTAACCTCCTTCCACCTCATCTTCTACCTCACCATGTGTCACATGAAATTAATTATTTCTAATTTCTAAATGGGCATTTATCCACAACAATTTTAACAACCTTAGAGACACATGGCTTCTCCTTTCTATTTATTCCCTTCTACACTTGGCAAGCTTGTTCTATTAAAGGGAACAACTTCCCCGATTCTCTCTAACCTCTTCGCTTCTCACCATTGATATCTCCAGACTGAATCTTGATCATCCATTGCTGCCACATCACTTGATGCCTTGGTGAAATCTATAAATAGAGGCTCATTTACAACTTTTCATACAGAGAGCATAACATAAATTTACTCTACAGAAATACTTTCAACATTTGAGAGCTTAGCATTGGCATTTTAGCGTAGAATTTAGCATTTGATTTCAAGTAGTGTTATAATGGCAATTTCATTTCTAGGAACTTAATTGTTGCATTAGCATTGCAACATTTCCATAGCATATCCATTAGCTTAGCATTTTATCATTGCATCATTTAGCATCATTCTGTATACGACATCATATCATTCAACACATCATTGAGCATATCATTCATCAGATCCACAATCATGTAGATGTAGGCATAGTTTCCTAAATTTTAGTTTAATGGCTTCTTGTTTCTTAGGTGTCAATCCTAGTAGTTTAGTGCACACCTAAAATCTGAGAGCACTAATACAAGATCCTTAAGAATAGAGGACGATGGAACAACTTTGAGGAATCACTTTATCAGTTGTATTGTTAAATTTGATTTCCTTAATATAACACGTTGCATCGATTGTGTGTTTAATGCTTGTTTGTTTTACACATTTTCACACGATAGATTTTGGTGCCCACCATGGGGCCAGGCCCTTGTTATTTAAATTTTTTTGGAAAGTGTGCTTACAGGTTCGGACATGAATTCTTCTGGCACAACCACAAATTCTTCTGGCACACCTGAAACATTTTTTGGTGCATACACTGATTGTTATGATGCAACCACGAGTTCTTTCGGTGCATCCAAGCAATTCATCGATGCATCGGGGGTTTCTATAGTGCATTCATTATTTTCTATAGCACATTAACTGTATTCTCAAGCGCATCTACCTTTTTAACACATTGGATTACTATAATGGCACATTTACTTTTCATTGCAAAATTTTCCAGATTCTAAAAAATGATGAATGTTTTTTTGCTGTGCAGGTTTCATAAACATTGTTAGAGACTCTACTGAAACCTTTGAACGTTGTCAAAGAACATTTATTGAAAACTACTAATAAGTTGATGTAGGGGCTGGAGTTGATTTATTTCCTTTTGGTTAATTTAGGAATCTAGATTAATTAGGAGGGAAAGAACACCATGTCTGTTGTGCTTGATGAATGGTATGCATATGCTCTCCCCTTAATTGGGTGACAAAAAAGCCAAACCCATTTTGTATTTATTTTGTTTTATCCTTAGAGGGTTTGCCTTGTGGGAAAAAGTAATCACCCAAGGGAACGACCCAACTGGGAACAGGCTAAACCCAAGTGACTTCCACCCAGTATATAAGTGTGGGTACTTGAGGAAAGTTCAAGTATCACGAGGATTGTTCCGACAAGAAGGGAAACAATGGTCTCTTGCCGTATGGATGATCCTCCACAAATGGAATGCCTATACTAGAACCCTTTGTTATAGCAGGCCAAAATCCTTTTCTATTTACTGGCATAGAAGGTCTAACCTTTGAAGTTGTCCCACATTTTTATGACTTTTAGTAGAGATGAGGAGTATGCCATGGGAGATTCATGGGTACTGAAGGTTGGCTAACTCGAGAAGTGAGTGCCGTGGAGGGGAGCCAATGTGGTGAAGCTTCTAATCATCCGCTAAAAGTAGGTGTAGTTAGAGTAAAATCCAAGTGGGAATTCAGTAAATATTGTTCTTCATAGCCTTAAAATTGTACATGTTTGATGTGCTTTACCAATGTGTTTTTAAATAAAATTCAAACAAAACATCACACACTAGAAGTGAAAACCTTGATTTAAAAAAAATCCTTTGAAACAAACAATTCTCTAACTGGAAAATCAGAAAAAAATAAAAATCAAACAAACTTGCAAGAAACCGTGACATTTTCCCAATTCAGTGCATCCACTGCTTATGCTGGCGCTTTTACACCATTCTCAAGCACATCCATCTACTGTTATAGCGCATACACTATATTTTCCAGCGCATCCATCTGCTGTTATAGTGCATACACTATATCTGCCAGCACATCCATTGCATTCTGTAGCACATTCACCCATTACTATAGCGCATATATCCCATACTGCAGTGCATTCAAGTTATTCTATAACACATTCAACCAATCCTACAATGCATTCAAGCTATTATGTAGCACATCCAACCAATCGGTATAGCGCATCCAAGCCTTTCTGTAGTGCATTTGCGCCATTCTATAGTGCATCTACCTTTCAACACATACATTGACTATTACAACGCATCCACCAGATTTATAACCAGAAAGCTAAATTTGACCCCCAATCTGACATTTTGCACCTAGATTTAGGGATCTTTTCCATAGAGGAGTTCATTCCTTATCCCAACATTGTTTTGAGCTTAAAAAAATTAGAATTTACAAGTGAAATCATTTACCTAAAGTTTGATCAAACATCTAAAAGTGCCCAACCATCATCAAACCCAAATTTGATCATCAAGTTGAGTTTCACCATCAGGATTTGTCATCCTTCATCCTGAAACAACACACTTTACATTAAATTTCATTACCTTAGTCCCATAAATATAATTTATCATTATGTTCGACCTAGGTATCCCTTTGGCACTCCTAAACAACGATCAAAATTTAGAAAACCTTCATCACTTACATGCCCATTTTAACAAGATCCCAAAAGCAAAAACTTAAGGATAAGGAACTTGAACCTCAAAACACCATGGGTGAACCAGAAGAAAACCCTTTTCACAAAATCCCTCAAAATGAAATGAAAGAAATAATAGAGGAGGAAATAGAACAAGCAAACCAAGATCCCAAATTTCACAAATTCCTAGAGAGGATCTTTGAAAAGGATGGGGAAAAATACCTTCTAATGTTAACAAACCAAGGGGTCAAATTACCAAGTGATTTTGATGTCAAAAAATTGAAAGAAACACCAAAGAAAACTGAAATTGAAACACCAAATACAGATCAAATGGCTGCCCTAACACATCAAATGAAGAACCTTCAACAACAATTACAAGACATGCAAAAAGGGACTACCAAAAGATACTTGCTACAAGATATTTGTCCCTACCCTTTTGATAGGAATTTGAACATGATACCATTCCCACCAAATTGTGACCTCCCAAAATACAACAAATACAATGGAAAAACCCCATTAACCATGTGAGGGAATTTCAAACCATGAGTCTTGATTTTTCTCATGAAGACACCTACTTGATGAGACTTTTTCCTTGCAGCTTGGGAGGCCATTGTATGGAATGGTTTTCGAAACTACAACCAGACATAAGATCCTTTGAAGAACTTGTCAACAAATTTATCACTCAATATTCATATAACATTTCACATGAGATAACCATGAAGGATCTTTGCAATACCAAACAAAAACAAGGAGAATGCTTTCTCATATTCTTTCAAAGGTGGAGAAGGTTATTTGCTCGATACACTTGTCCTATACCCAAACAAGAAAATATGGAAATTTTTATTGATAACCTCAATAGCGAAGTGAGCTATAGGCTACAATTACAATGTCCCCCTAGCTTTGAGAAGATGATCAAAAATGGTGTCAAAATTGAAGAAGCTTTAGTCAAAAGAGAGGTATTGAAAATTCACAATGAAGGATCAAACAATGCTAGCTCTTCCAATCATCATAATAACAATGAGAAATCAAAATTTTGGACAAGAAACAAGAATGCCAATGATGGTGCCGCTAAAACACATAATTCCAAACCGGTCTTTAGTCTATCATGAACCACAACCAAGATCGATCAAACCACCAATCAAGGCACTAATCAAAATGTTAACGAACACAACAATCAAAACAACCACAATCAAAGTAATACCACATCTAAACCTCCACCCTATCAAACACAATCAAACTGCAAAAAAATCACACCTTTGGGTCAATCACATGAATCTGCATTGAGAGAACTTCTTGCAAATAACCTTATAACACTACCTCATACTTGAGGCTTTGAACCAAAAGTAAAATCGTCATGGTGGAATGATGCTTATTACTATGAATTTCATTGGTACAAACATCATCAAAAAAATAGCTATATGCAATTGAAACACAAGATACATGACTTAAGATGACAAAGTCATACAAATAGGACCCCAAACAAATGCTAATCATGGAGCATTCAAAAATCCCTTACCGAATTATGAAAAAGGGGAGTCTTCTACAACAAACCACAAAGGAAAGAATGTAAACTATGTCCATGACACTGTTATCCTTCATATCTCAACAATGGAAGATCAAATGAATAACATTGAAATCAGTGACAACCAAGACATTATTGGAGCCAACAATCAAATTAATGACATTCCAATTGAACATGAACAAGACATCACTACAGTTGAAAATTAGATTAATGACATCAAACAGGACATGGCTGCAACTGATACTCAAATTAATGTCATTAAAATCAATGGGAAACAAGACAACATGCCAGTAAATGTGACCACGAGAGCACAGGCCAAATATGTACTAAAAGGAAGTTCATCTAAAACACCTACTGCCTCATCCAATCAATATAACATAGTAGACCAATTATAAAAGATCCCCACACAAATATCTATATTGGAACTGCTCAAGATTTCACCCACCCACAAAGAGATTTTGGAAAAATCCCTAGTGGACACAATAATACCAACAGATCTGGAAGTTTGTAAATTCGAAGCCATGGTGGGACATTTGACTGCACCTCATTACTTATCCTTTTCAAAAAATGATGACGCATCTATTTCTCATCCCCACAATGCCCCACTCCATATTGAACCCCTAATTCGTTAACATCGTGTCAAACATGTCCTAATAGATGGAGGAGCCGACCTTAATATATGTACTTTAAAGCTTGTTCGTGCCTTAGGATTTTCTAAAAATGCAATAGATTCAAAGAAAAAGATTACAATAAAAGCATATGATGATGAGGAAATATCTTCATAGGGATTGATTATCTTACCCATTCAAGTAGGACTGATTTAGAAAGATATAATCTGCCAAGTCTTGGACAAGGAGTTGACCAACATACTATTGGGTCGCCCATGGATCCTTGAAATGCAAGCAGTCCCGTCAACATACCACCAATGTTTGAAATTCCCTTCTGGTGGCCAAGAAATCACCATCTCGGCTAATTCTAATAGTCCTTAGTATTGTAACACCCTTAAATCAGTCCAAGATGTCTTTGTGCCTCATAACAGAGAAGCTTCCACTTCCATCTCTACTAGTAATCAAAGCTAGTCAAGTTCCTTGTCAAAACCGTTGGTCACTTCCCCAAATCATGAAGGTCAATCTAGTTCCATGTCTAAACAGTCTGAGAAAAAGGAAGAAGTTGCTCCTTCTGCATCCTCAAATCATGAAACCCGATTAAATTCCTTGTCCAAACAATTTGAGAAAAAAGTCCAAGTCAAAGATAAAGGTGTGGGTGAATATTCATTGAATGATCTCTATGCCTTTCACAACTGTCTTCCCCAAAGTCATATGGGCAACCCTCAACATCAACACAACAGTCATCACAACCAGTTACACTTTTTGATGGTCGATTTGTAAAAGAAGGCACCATAGTTGACGAAGTTGAAGACAAGTATGTTCTAAAATGGCTTTATAAGGACGAAGAAGAGTCCCAAGTAGCAACTCCAAATGTACAAACAACACAATATGGAAAAGGCTTCATAATCTTAGAAAAGATGGGGTACGAGGGAAAAGGCCCTATAGGAAAAATAAAAGAAGGAATTGTGGAACCAATTCAACCCCTTTTAATCAATCCAAAAGATAAGACTGGGCTGGGTTATAAAGAGGAGACAAAAGAAGAGATAACTCATAGGGTGGTTGAGAGAATCTTGCAACTAGAAGCTAGTGATGATCATGAAACTGATTCAAATGAATATGAGTGGGATTTACTATCCGAAGAGTCTTTTCATGACAAGGACATTGATGTGGTACACAAGTATGCACCCCTATTGGATAAGGGACAAGGTTCAGGTTCTAGACTGCTTGAAATAGGATCACAACATATTGATGACTCTAGTGAAGATGACCAGACTTGGAGTCAAATAGATAATTCAGAGGAAAGTTACCTTATAGACCTCAACTTTGCTATTTGAAAAATTGAAGACATCGCCATCAAGACTCTTACTATCTCCGACCTTAACCAGCCTGATGATTCCTTACCCCTAGTACATACCAAACTCATAGAATAGGACCAAACTGAGCCGTTTGATACCCTCACCTTTTCAAACGATGATGTCATCATCAACTTCCTCTGTTTTGACAATCCTAAAACATATTCCACCATTGAACATCATAACGAAGCTTCCAAATAGGGGAGTGTCAAATATTTTAGCTACAAAATGAATAATACAGGAAATAGATCTAATGGTGAAAACCATTCAAAGGCAGTATTAGATCTGGAAAAAGTAAAAATAAAGAGTGCATCCAATGAAAAAAACCTTTCTGAGGCATTGAAGGATGGAAGATTTGACACCATCCCAGAACACTTTTAGGAAAGATTAAAAGTATTGATTGAGCCCACACAGTTCGTCAATATTGGCAATGTAGAAATAGTGAAGACTATCCATCTAGCGACATCTTTGACAGACCAAGAAAAACCAAGCTTCCTCAAATTCTTCATAGAGAAACAAATCAACTTTGCTTGGTCATATGTTGACATAATAGGGATTGATCCATATCTTATCATGCACCACCTATCCTTACCACCAGGAGTAAAACTAGTCAAGTAGAAGCTAAGGAAAATGCATCCGCATATTTCCCTATTGGTAAAAGAAGAGCTGAATAAGTTATTGGATGCAGGATTCATCAAACCCATTGACTATGCTGAGTGGATCTCTAAAATTGTGCCAGTCTCAAAGCTTGAAAACAACATTTGCATTTGTATAGATTTCTGAGATCTTAATAAGGCTTTCCCTAAAGATTATTTTCCTCTACCTAACATAGACATCATAGTGGACTTAACAGTAGGACATGGCATGTTGTCACTTATGGATGGTTTTTCCAGTTATAATCAAATAAAGATAGTTGTAGAGGATTAAGACAAAACAACCTTCACATGTTCATGGGGAACATTCTACTGGAATGTTATGCCATTTGGATTGAAGAACGTAGAAGCTACTTATCAGTGTGGCATGGCGATAATTTTTCATGATATGATGCATACCTTCATGGAAGACTATGTGGATGATCTATTGGCCAAATCATACACCAGAGAAGGACACGTAGAGATCGTAGACAAAATTTTCACTAGACTAGAGAAGTTCAATGCACGACTGAATCCAAAGAAATGTGTGTTTGGGGCGACTTCAGCCAAACTCTTGGGATATATAGTTTCAAAAAAAGGCATTAGGGTAGACCCAACAAAAGTTAAAGCTATCATGGAGATGCCACTACCCAAAAACATCAATCAACTATGATCTCTGCAAGGGAGATTCCAATCAATCCGAAGATTTATTTCACAACTGGTAGACAAGACTCGTCCTTTCACTCACTTGCTACACAAAAATATTTTATTTCCAATGGGAGGAGAAATGTGAAGAGGCCTTCAACCAATTAAAACAATATCTAATGAGTCCACTTGTTGATGAGTCTGGTTTATGGTTTAATTATGGTAGAATTTATGATCTATTTGTCAAATTTTTCATGAACCTTGATGTTTGATTATTGATATTTCTTTGAAACCATATTCATTGGGCCTAATTTTATCTCTACAAATCTTTAATGACATTGACATGTTATATGGACTATTTATGTTAATTCTACATGTGAATTAATGAATGTTCTTTAAGATAGTTATAGATATGCAATTATTATGCGTACTAATAATGCCATGTAGATATGATTCGAGACCACTAGATTGAGAAGATTCTGCTAGTTGGTCATTCACCATAATGGCT
The DNA here is from genome assembly GCA_007258455.2 of Sequoia sempervirens. NCBI lineage: Eukaryota > Viridiplantae > Streptophyta > Pinopsida > Cupressales > Cupressaceae > Sequoia > Sequoia sempervirens. The sequence goes on from VDFB02380812.1 coordinate 26,345, forward strand.
AACAAAGTGGTCATGCAAAGGTCAATGAAGGGAATCTTTCAAAGAGGTTGACGATGAGAGATTCCTCATGCAAAATGAATTGTAACCACCCTTTAAATGATCTTTATTGATGTTGAGCGAATATAGGCATTACTACTATGCTAAATCTGTGTTGAGGCAGACACGTCTGACCAGATTCCATGCATGCGTAAATGCCCCTCCACTTTCTCTGCTTTCCCTAAAGTGGCATCCTCCCAGTTCGTGGAGTTGAATTCCTTGCTTAGTTAGTCACTTCTTTTCCTATAAATAAGAGTTAGATGCTTCTTCTCAGCAGGTTGTGTGATCTGATGATGTACTTGCATTCTTAGTTTTTAGTAATACAGTTTACACTGCTCTATTGTACTCATGTTTTCCAATGAATAAGATGAAGTTATAAGTCCGTACATCTGAGTTTACATTAGTTTTAGAGGATACTCATCCAAGGGGTCCCACTTGGTGAGAATTTCGTCCTTAGTTTAGTTTAGTTTAGTTATTACTTTCTATTCAATAATTAGTTAAGAATCTGGCAATGACTGTTCCTGTAGCCACTAGAATTCCATTATGTGATTGTTCCTGTAGCCAAAATAGACACAGTAGTTTCTTGTTTGTTTGCTCAGATTTTCATTTCTGTCATGCATTTTAGCTTAGCATAGTTGTTGGTTGATGGTTAGTACTTATGTTATTTCCTTTGAAGCAATTTATGTTCAACATTATGTTTTTCTTAGTTGTAGAATGAATATTGCTACTTGGGATCCTTAGGGCACATACTGTGCTGACCCATTTCAAGTTCATGTCCTTGGGTTGACAAATTAAATGCACCTTCATGATGATTGAATGGCTATTTAGTTTAGATGTCCAATTTTTGAATCACAACTGTAAGGGCTTAGTTGTTAAATCATTGTAGGAGGCCAACATTTTTGGTGCCGTTGCCGGGAATGGTGTCAAACTAGGGAGTTCTTTGGAGTCATTGGTAGTTTTTCTTATTGTAGTATTTCTAAAAGTTGTTCTTAGTATACCTCTCATTTAGGAAGTAATGACCCCCCTTATTATTTACCAATTCTTTGTGTGAGCTAGCTGATAGTAAGTTGATACCACATGGATAGAGGAAGGAGAAGATATGCTTATGGGAGATTCCTTCCTAACAATCCTAATCCATTCCAACTAGTTGAATATCAGAACCTACCAAGAGAAGAAGAAGAAGAAGATCCACACCCCTTTGCTAATGCAATTCCTAATATGACTAGCTCTGAAGCTTCCTCTGAAGACCAAAATCAGCTTGATAATCCTTTTGCTTTGGAACTACATCAAGTAGGCATGGGTGATGAAAATAGAAATAGACCTAACCAACTAGCTTTTCCTTTCCCCTTTTCTCATCAGAATAAAGTAGACAATCTCTAAAATATCCCTGCTTCAGTCCTTCCCAAGTTTTATGGACTTGTCAGAAAAGATCCTGATACCTTCTTGTTCGAGTTTGATATACTCTGCAGGATTTATGACTATACCACCAATGCACATAGGCTTAAGCTATTTCCTACCACTCTAAAAGAAGCTGCATTAAGATGGTTCATGATCCTAGGCAGAGATATTGTGGAGACATGGGATGACATGAAAACAAAATTCCTCGAGAAATACAAGGAGTATTGTAGGGGTAGTGACATGAGAGGAGGTGAAATTTTTAGGATTCAACAAAAGGAAGATGAGAGTCTAGAGGATTACATTGCAAGGTTTCTATTTTTCCTACATAAATATCCACACCATACACTTAATGAAGACTCACAAAAGTTGCTTTTCCTAAGAGGAATCAATGATAGTTGCACTGATGCCTTGGACCTGATGGGAGGAGGAGATATCTCCCAAGTTCCTTAGGAGGATATCAAGATGATATCCCAGAACTACTCTAGGGAAGCTTCAAAGAAAGGGAGAGCTTATCAATCTTCCATGGGTAAGTCATCTATCAGTGGAGTTTCAAGAATGGAGATTACTCATTTGCTGGAAGACTTCAAGCAAGACATTATAAACAATCTAGCTACCTAGCTAGATGCACTTCAGACCAAGAAGAAACAAGAGGAGGTAGAGGCAACATTGGCAGAGTATTGCCCCCATTACAGACAAAAGAAAAAGGACTGCAAATGCAAGATGGTAGCTAATTTGAAAGCAAGTAGATTGCACTTGAGTTCAAGCCAATTCAGATTGAAGAAGATCAAGTCTACTATGTTGCACAAAGGAGGCCTTGGGCTCCAAGACAAGGTATTCCACCATATCCACTCTCTTTTGTTGGGCCATTTTAATTCTTATTCATCTGGTAACCAATGACAACCCCCATATCCATAACTATGGAGGATATCCACCACAACCTTAGAATAACCCTCCAAATACCTAGCCTAATCATCAAAACTCTCCACCCCAATGGCAACAACCTCAGGGGAATTGGCAGCAAAAAAATCAATGGAGGGGAGGACAACAATGGAAAAACCAACCAAATAGTTACATGCAACCACCTTCTTATGTAATGCCCCGTCTGAATAACCTAAGAATGTTGCAATAGTGTAATAAAGGTGTAATATTTTTTTTTTAATTATTAATATTAAGTTAATTAATTGCATACATTCGTTAAGTTACTAAACGATTCACTACTTTGAGTTTTCCATAAGTGACTAAAGTATTTCACATTGCACATATTAATAACATTATCATAAAGATAAACATTGCATAACATAGAAATTTCATTTCAAGATAATATATTAAAGTACAAACATGTTTGCATACATTGCATTTGATAGAATATACAATACTCATCCATCTGATGAGGTAGTTCAAATAATAGTTACATTTTACAAATGATCACCTCACAACATGGAGGGATGTTTTTACAATACAAATTTTACAATATACAATGAGGAAGTACATAAGTATCCAATCACGAGCTCTTCGTCCATGAAGCTCTCAATGCCAAGATCAAACTGGGGACCCAATGGAGTAAGGTGCATGTTCCACCCAACCATGTGGTACCCGTAGGTCCACCCCCCGTGCTAGGAGATAGTAATAGGGTTACCTAGACCTAATCTACTAACCCTAGACACTAGTACAAACAATATATTGGTTACATTGCTTCCAAATTTAGACAATTGATTGTTTCACAAATACAAGGTTTACTGTTATTCTAGGTGGAGTGTTATCACAACGATGCAAAGGTTACCCTGGTGTTTCTTCCTAGGTTTCGGCCCCCAATCCTTGGGTTACCCTGGTAACCTCTTACGAAACCCGGCCCCTATTGCATACTGTTGCGGAATTGAATGTCTTTTAAAGAAACAAGACATCGATTTGCCATTCCAGGCCTTCTCATCTTATACTCATGACTGAAGTAGCTCAAGAGTCATAAGAGAGGCATAAGCATCTTGTTAAGTGTTTTATTCTAACTATTGTGTCATTTAGTTATCACTGAGTTACTAACTACTTGGAAGTTACCCTGACACCACTTTGTGTGTCGGCCCTTACAAATAGCCACTCCCCTAACATAACAAGGATTTCTATGTTCTCAAACTAAGGTTTACAAATGCACAAAGTTCATCTCATAATAACACCCACTACGGTAACAAACACCAAAGTTAACATGTGCACAACCCAGTTATCTCAAGAAATACATTTGAACACTATTGCACCCTTTTACACAATTCATTCTGGAAGACTTGAACAAATATAATTTTCCCATTTTGCCCAAAAGAACATAATAAAACAAGTCAAGGAAAATAAATGTCTACAGTTCGGATATACTAAATCCATTCAACATTCAGTAATACCAGGAAGAAAGTTTACTTGTTCATAATTTTATTTCTCAATCTTACTAATAAATAAAAATATTAAATATACTCTTTCATTCTTGCTATAAAAAGAAATATTTAATTTTGAAAATTTACATGCAATTTAAAATATCAAAATTATTTTCCTAATTTTATAAATCCCAAATTCCCCAAATAATTATACATACAACATTTATACAAATATGTTTATTTATAATATTATATAATTATTTAAATTATAAATATATATTTATATATATATATACATATATATATATATACATATATATATATATATATACATACATATATATATACAAAAATAAAAATTTAAATGAAATTCGCGTTTAACAAAAAAATACCATTAAATATTCGTTTGAGGTTAAGATTAATAAACAAAATATATAAACTTTAAGTTTCTCTGTACGCCGGCGCAGCCTGCGGCCAAGAAAGGCCGCAACCCTTACCAGGGCTGCGCCCAGCAGCCCTGGTAGCTACTGTGCGCAACCGTGGGGGCTGCGCCTCCACCAAAGGGAGAGGGGAGGGTTTCGGCCCTCCCCAAACCCACTGTTACACATTTTTTTTTTAACAAAACAAAACCCTGCGGAAAATTACGTCCGCATTTCGGATTTGGTCCGAAATTTAAAAAAAAAAAAAAATTCGCCCATACGGCGATCTTATAAAAAGAATTTTACATATAAATTCCCATAAATTCACAGCAAAATAAATATATATAAAACTTAAAATCTTTCAAATACAGAAGCATATTCTGATAAAATTTTTCTACATAAATTTTGAGAAAACTTATTACTGTACAGGGTTCTTTTTCTTCCCAAATTTTCTATTTTATTATAATAGGTTTTTCCAGTTTTAACAAAATAAACATTTATTCAAAATCAATTTTCCCCAATTTCTCTTTTCTAAAATTATCAGAGGGGTTTTCAAGATAAGTCTTGTTTTTGAGAACTTTCTTTTTCTTGACTAAGTTCTTGAAGATTCTTGCAAACAAATAATAAATTTTAACAACAAATTTTCTACAAGCAAATTGTCAAGAAAATAAAACTTATTCTTCAAATTTTCTTTCAAAACAAAGAAACTAATTCACCAGTAAAATACCTGTTATTTAAAGGTTGTCTGTAGAATATAATCCTTCAAAACTCCTTCACAGCACCAAATCCCAGAAGCTTTAATCAACCACCAAGAATCCTTTGGAGGATCTTCCAATTCCAAAATCAACCAAAAAGCATTTACAATTTTTTTTTACAGAGTACCAAAATAATTTTCTCGTGAGGAAATTCAACAACCTCTGTGATTTCTCGAGATCCAAAATATCCTCTCCGTAACAAATTTTCAACAACCCCAATGCAATTATTACCCTCACACACATGTCGAGAAGTGGTTATGAAAATATCTTCTCCACTTCACGGCAATTTTCCATTTCATATTTGCATGCGATTTTAATTTATTCAATTTAAATTTTACAACCATTCTTTCAATTTACATGCATTTTATATTCTTTTATTTTTATTTTCTAATTTTCCACAATTTATTTTAATTTTCAAATGCAATATAATTTACACACTTAATAATTTAATTTAATTAATTAATTAATTTAATTAAAATAGTTTAATCCTTTTAAGATCAACTATTTAACCAAATAAGCTAATTAATGAATTAAATTATCAAGCAAGTAAACTTCTACCACATTTAAGCATTACTTAAATAACAATAATTTAAAACACAATAACCAACATTAAAAATTAACCAAATTCACTTTTCAACAATTTATTCAAACAGAAAATGACAATACAAACCTATGACTCTGAACTAAAACAGACAAAGTACTAAGACTAGGGTAAACCAAACTACTATCTCCCGATCAATGTTTCCGTTGAGTCTTGACACGCTCAGACCTGAGTACCTAGGTGGAGTCGGTGTCATGTACCTGCAAATTCCTGCAACCAAACAAATAACGTGCATACATATATATAAATATAAAGCATTAAACAGGCACACCGTGCGGAGAAAATCACAGATATCACAGGGCACTTGCAAGCGAGTGATGCGATTCCGTTCTCCACACCAATACACTTCACAGCAAACTGACGTAATAAATAGCTGTTAGTCCATCACAACATATACATAGCAATAATCAACTGACAATAAAACATCTAAACTATATCCAATCATGTATGAAATCAATAATCATCAAACAAGTATCATTATGTCACAAAATAATCCACTATCGCTCATGACTAGCGATGAAAATATCCAACAAAGCATCATAGGTCTAACAATGTGAAATTATAACAACATAAAGCATAAGCATAAACGGAGGGGTACTACATCTTAGCCCCAACAACCTACTATAATGCCTCCACCTACTAATTCAAGCTCAAATCCACCTAAACCTACTCAGCTACCAGCTCAATCCACACCTAATCCAAATAACAAACCACATCAATAGCTTGTATACTTTGCTGATTCAAATCAATTCCCTGTATATGCTGTGAGTGTGAGTGACATCCACTTGCATTCAGGAACTACTAGACCAACTCCTTCCATACCCATTATCACTGAAGTTCCCATGGAAGAAGAGGAGCCTCTGAATACCCCCATTCAGCCCAATGCACCTACGAATCCTTAGAGATTGGAAGTTGCAAAGAAGAAGGAAGAAAAGGAGGACACAAATTTTGACATTATAGATCAGCTAAAGTATATATGTGTCTAGATACCCCTATTTAAGGCCATAAAAGATGTTCCAATCTATGGAAAGACAATCAAGGAAGCATGCCTTAAGAATCTAGGTAGGAAGAAGAAAGACCCCACTATGGTTCATGTGGTGGGAAAACTAGCTGATATCATGCTTGGGAAAATGACCGTCCCTAAGTATAATGACCCAGGTAGTCCTATGGTAGGAGTTGTTATAAATGGGATCCAAATAAAGAATGCTATGATTGACTTGGGAGCAACTATAAATGTAATGAATAAGGATATACTGCAACAACTAAATGTTGCAAGCATGAGACCTACTCCTACTGTCCTGCAACTTGCTGATAGTTCTACTCTTAAACCTGATGGTATACTAGATGATTTTGTGGTGATTCTAGACTCATGGGAGTACCTAGCATATTTCATGATTCTTTCTCCTAAAGCCACACTAGGAAGGTATCCCATTATTCTTGGAAAACCATGGTTAGCAACAACAAATGCATATATTGGATGCAGGACATGAGACATGACCATTTCTGATGGGAGGAGCTCCAAAAAGCTAGCTCTCTATCATCCTGCTCATCCATCCCATGATGAGGATAATCCCGTATGACCACATATTGGTGAAGAAGCCGAGGAGGTTAATTCTGTGGCACAAATTATGATGTTAGGCATAAGCTCTTTTATGAAGCTTCAAGATGAAGATGAAGTATTGGCTAACATCATTCAGAATCATTGTGAAGTGGAGGAAGCATCATCTTCTCATTCTTTTTTTCCAGTCAGGACACTTTTTCCTTCTCTTCCTGTAGCCGTTCTTGCAGATGCACTTCCTGCAACCACTCTTCATGTAGCCATTTTTCCTGCAACCAGAATTCCTGCAACAATAGGTATGTCCCATACATTGCTTCCATATGAACTCAAGGTACCATGTGTTAATGAAGTAGCTATGATAGAGTTAACTACACAAGTATAGGTGTCGAAAGGAAAATATCTGAATATTAACAACAAAGTGAATGAAGAACAACAGTTGTTGTTGGAAAACTTACTAAGGACCCACCAGCATGCATTTGCAAGGGACTATCATGAGATGAAGGGATTGGAATCTAAAATTTTCACTCATAGAATTTATATCAGAGATGATTGCACCCCAGTTATACAACCACAAAGAAGAATCAACCTTGCACTAAGAGAAATTGTAAAAGGAGAGCTGTAGAAATTGCTCGATGCAAGATTTATCTACCCCATTTTAGATAGCTAGTGGGTATCTCCATTGGTGATTGTTCCCAAGAAAGGAGGGAAATGGAGAGTTTGTGTTGATTACAGGGAACTTAATGCTGCCACCAAAAATGACCATTTTCCTTTACCCTTCATAGATCAAGTTTTGGACTCACTTGCAGGAAAGTAATACTTTTCTTTTCTAGATGGCTTTAGTGGCTATAACCAGATCCAAATTGCACCTAAGGACCAAGAGAAGACCATCTTTACCTATCCATGGGGGACCTATGCCTACTCGATACTCCCATTTGGCTTATGCAATGCACCTGCAACTTTTCAAAGGGAAGTCATTAGCATATTTTTCAGACATCTCTCATGATTGCATGAAAATTTATATGGATGATTTCACCACCTATGGTGGTGATTTTAGTGAATCATTGGAGAATCTCAAGAAATTCCTACAGAGATGTGAAGATCACAATCTCTCTCTAAACAGTGAAAAGTGTTTCATGATGATGCAGGAAGGTGTATTTCTTGGACACTACATTTCTCACAAAGGAATTCAACTAGACCCTGCAAAGATTGAGGTAATCAAAAATCTTCCCACACATGCAAAACAAAAATATATTAGGAGTTTCTTGGGACATGCAGGCTATTAGAGGTGGTTCATCAAGGATTTCAGAAAAAATAGCAACACCATTGTATACTCTTCTCACCAAAGGTGTTGAATTTCAATGGATAGAAGATTGTGATAAAGAATTTTCTAATTTGAAGACAACTTTGACTCATGCTCCTATACTCAAAGGACCTAATTGGGAGCTTCTTTTTCACATCCATACAAATGCATCAAACTATTCCATAGGAGAAATCTTAGGAAAAAAAGAATGAGCTATTGAAAATGCCATTTATTTTGTCAGCAAAAACTTGCAAGGAGCTGAATTCAACTATATAGTGACAAAAAAAGAAATATTGGAAATGATCTATGCCTTGAAAAAATTCAGGCACTACATATAATAGGCTATCAAATCTTTGTGCACACTGATCATGTAGCCATTAGATATCTCATGAATAAAACCTTGATCATTGGTAGGTTGGTAAGATGGTTATTGTTGATGTAGGAGTTTGACATAACCATTGTGGATAAACTAGGGAAGGCCAATGTTGTCGATTTTCTTTCAAGGTTGACTACATCAGAAGACAATCAATCCATAGATGACTCTTTCCCTGATGAGCACTTATTTTCCATTAGTGTGCAAGCACCCTGGTATGTTGACATAGCTAATTATCTAGTCATAGGGAGAGTTCCTTCTCACTTCTCTCCAAAAGAGAGAAGGGCGCTCATTGAAAAATATTTTCCTTTTTCATGGATTGCTAGATATTTGTTTTATATTGGATTAGACCATGCCATGAGGAGATGTGTGAGAGAAGATGGGACATATGATATTTTTCATGCGTGCCACAATGAACCATGTGGAGGATATTTTGTAGCCAAGAGGACAATAATGAAGATCTTGAACACAGGATATTACTGGCCAACACTCCACAAGGATGCATGAAGGTATACAAGAAAATGTGATCGATGCTAAAGGATGGGAAGACCGACCAAATCTGATGAGATGCCAATTTTCTCTCAGGTAGTAGTCACTCCATTTGACAAATGGGGACTAGATTTTGTAGGACCCATTGATCCTCCATCAAATGGTAAGTCTTATATATTAGTTTAAATTGATTATGTAACTAAGTGGATAGAAGTTAAGGCCATGAAGCATGCAAGAGACAATAAGGTTGCTGAATTTCTTTATGAGGAGATTTTCACAAGGTATGGAGTTCCAAGAGAGATAGTGACTGATGAAGGGGCTCAATTCACATCAACCTTGTTGCAACATTGGTCAATGAGTACAACATAAGACATAGGAAGTCTACTCCTTATCACCCCCAGACCAATGGCCAAGTTGAGGTGATTAACAAGGAGGTTGAAGCCATCCTAACCAAAACAGTGGTTGTTCATAAAAAGGATTGGGAAAACAGGCTGCCAAAATCTATTTGGGCCTATAGGACAACCTGGAAGACAACTATAGGCTTCATTACTTTTGAGTTATTGTATTGAAAAAAAACCATGATGTCCATTGAATATGAACATAAGACTCTTAGGACTGCAATAGACTTGGGGATGGATATCTCTGAGGCACAAAGAAAAAGAATCCTGCAACTGAATGCCTTGGATGAGATGAGGAGATTGCAGACAAGGATGCAAAAATTGCCACTTTAAAGAAGAAGGTGGATGATATGATTGCCTTGGTACCCCAGATAGTAGAATGTAGGGCTTCTCCAAGAGTCTATGCTTTGCATTTGAAGGAGAAATATATTTCTTTTAAGTTAGCAAGGATTGTCTCAGGTTTGAATCCTTTTATTGAGACTCCTATTGAATTTTTTAATACTTATCAGATTGTTTCCCGTGAGATGAAGAATTTGTTGTGTGAATTTTACTTGCACAATTATGCTGTGACTCAAGACCATGATTGGAATCCACTGTTATATGTTGGGGATGTCCAATTAAGGGCATTTATGTCCTGGGTACAAAACAAGATCAGTTGGGGACAACAATATGGGGCTTATAAGCAATTGAAATCCAACATCCCTCTGCCCATCATGGTTGAATTAGGAAATCTAGGGGACATTTACTGGGAGTGGCACAAAATGCTTGTCAGACCTAGCTATGGTAATAGGATTATACCTTTGATAGAAGCATTTTATAGTGAATATGAGGTGGTAGAAAAAGAAAAAGAGGAAACTATGAAGAGATACTTGTCACAAAGATGGAACAACCTAATTGATGAGCTAAAGAAATCTGAGCCCCACTCTATACAAAACTATGCTGCAACACTTAAAAGAATTGATAGATATATACAGATTGGGAGGAAAAAAGGATGATTCTAGCTTCCACTGACTTTTCAGCCACCCATCCTGATGTGGCCCGTGCTAAATTACAAGTTTTACAACTATGATATTGTTGCAGAGAGACAACGATGAAACCAATTGGACAGACAACAAGGGTTCTATTGGGATCTTGATTCACACACAACCATTGATGTGGGATAGTTGGCAGTTGCAAATTTTAGGGCTTTGACTAAGCAAAAGAACAATCCTTCCCCTGCTAGAGGACCAACAAAACCTTAGGTTGGGGGGATGATAAGTGTAGTTTATTATTTAATTCTGGTAGAATATATGATCTACTTGTCAAATTTGTCATGAACCTTGATGTTTGAATATTTATATTTCTTTGAAACCATAAAAAATGGGCCTAATTTTATCTCTGCAAATATCTAATGACATTGACATGTTATATGGACTATCTATGTTAATTCTACATGTGGATTAATGAATGTTCTTTAAGATAGTTATAGATATGTGATTATTATGCGCACTAATAATGCCATGTAGATATGATTCGAGGCCACTAGATTGAGAAGATTCCACCAATTGGTCATTCACCATAATGACCAACAAAGTGGTCATGCAAAGGTCAACAAAGGGAATCATTCAAAGAGGTTGATGGTGGGAGATTCCTCATGCAAACCGAATTGTAACTGCCTTGTAAATGATCTTTATTGATGTTGAGCAAATATAGGTGTTACTGCTATGCTAAATCTATGTTGAGGTAGGCACGTCTGACTAGATTCCATGCACGCATAACTACCCCACTTTCTCTAATTTCCCTAAAGTGGCATCCTTGCAGTTCATGGAGTTGACTACCTTGCTTAGTTAGTCACTTCTTTTCCTATAAATAAGAGTCAAATGCTCCTTCTCAGGAGGTTGCATGATCTGATGATGTACTTGCATTCTTAGTTTTCAAAAATACATTTTACACTGCTCTATTGTACTCATTTTTCCTAATGAATAAGATGAAGTTATAAGTCCATACATATGAGTTTACATTAGTTTTAGAGGATACTCATCCAAGGGGGCCCACTTGGTGAGCATTCCGTCCTTAGTTTAGTTTAGTTTAGTTATTACTTTTTGTTCAGTAATTAGTTAAGAATTTGACACTGACTATTCTTGCAGCCATTAGAATTCCATTATGTGAATGTTCTTGCAACCAAAGTAGATAGAGTAGTTTCCTATTTGTTTGCTCAAATTTCATTTCTGTCATGCATTTCAGCTTAGCATAGTTGTTGGTTGATGTTCAGTACTTATGTTATTTCCTTCTAAGCAATTTACCTTCAACATTATGTTTTTCTTAGTTGTAGAATGAATATGGCTACTTGGCATCCTTAGTGCACATACTATGCTGACCCATTTCAAGTTCATGTCCTTGGGTTGACTAGTTAAATGCACCTTCATGATGATTGAATGGCTATTCAGTTTATATGTCCAATCTCTAAATCACAGCTATAAGGTCTTAGTTGTTAAATCATTGTAGGAGGCCAACACCTGTCTAGTACCACCAGCAGAAGGAAAACGACTCTGATTATACATTTCCACAACTGAGATATCATTGGGAGCCTTGCTAGCATAAGAGGATTCAACAGGAAAAGAAAGAGCAATTTATTACATCAACATGATGCTAAATGGCTATGAAATCAACTGTACATCCATTGAAAAGGCTTGTTTGGTAGTAATGTGCAACACCCAATAGCTACGACACTACATGCTAACTCATACCATCAAGTTAATAGCCAAAATAGATCCAATAAAATACCTCCTCAGCAAAGCTAATCTAACTGGAAGACTGGCCAAGTGGGTTATGATACTAAGTGAATTTGACATCCAATATGTGGATAGGAAAGCAATAAAAGGACAATCAATCATAGACCAATTGGCTGAAGCACCCCTACTAGATGATCATCCTCTACACATTGAGTTTCTAGACGTTGATGTTCTTACCTTGACTACACAACAATGGAAATTATACTTTGATGAATCACACACACAACATGGATAAGGGGTCATAATCCTATTTGTCACTCCACAATGACATACCATTCTGAAATCATACAGATTGATGTTCCCTTGCACCAACAACATGGCAGAGTATGAAGCATTAATCATTGGCATTAAAATAGCAATAGAATGGAAAATCCCAGAATTGCAAGTCTACGAAGATTCTCAGTTGGTCATTAATTAGGTCAATGATGATTATCAAACAAAGGATGACAAATTGATGCCCTATAAAAGAATGATTGATGATTTTAAGAAATACTTTGTCAATATCAAATTTGAGCAGATTCCTAGAGTAGATAATAAATCTACCAATGCTATGGCCACCATTGCTTCCTTATTACAAATTCCAAAGAAAAGAAGCTGTTATGAGTTCATGGTGGAACAACTGTTTACCCCTGCTTATGACGATATCGAGTCCCAAGTTATATGTCACCTAGTTGATGTCGATACCTCAATCTATGGTAAAACTTATACCTATCTAAAAGATAACACCCTTCCACCCAACCTGTCCCAAAACCAAAAATGAAACTTCATTCGCCAAGCTACCCGACATACTCTTATCACAGATGTAATTTACTAATGAGGTCTTGACAGAACTCTCCTTCGATGTCTGGAACATGATGAGTCTGAAATGGATTTACAGGAAGTTCATGAGGGTATTTGTGGATTAACTCATTCAAGCGGTCTAACCTTAGCCAAGAAACTCCTCTATTTAGTGTATTACTAGCCAAACATGGAGGAGTCTTTTTAGTTCATCAAGAAATGCCAAAAGTGTCAGATTCATGGAAACCTCATTCATGCACCAACACAAGAGCTTCAACCATTCACATCAACATGGCCCATTTTTTAGTGGGGATTGGATCTTGTAGGTAAAATTCATCCACATTCATCAAATGGACACAAGTTTATCATCACAACCACAAAATACTTCATGAAGTGGATTGAAGTTGTTCCTCTAATCACCATCACGGGAAATAAAATTTCATCCTTCATCCTCAATTACATCATTTTTCAGTATGACATCCCTCAATCCATTACCACTGACAATGGAAGATCGTTCAAAAATCAAGACATGTAAGAAGTGTGAGAAGTTCAATATCCAACATCGCTTCTCTACACCATATTATCCTCAAGGAAATAGTCAAGCAGAGGCGTCCAACAAAACTATTTTGAAAATCTTGAAGAAAATGGTCAATGATGCGGGACATGATTGGTACATTCAATTAAACCTTGCTCTATGGGTGTAGCAAACTAGTATCCACACACCACTAGGAGCCACACCATACGCTCTTGTATATGGATCCAAGGCCATTGTACCTATTGAGGTTGAATTACCATCATTCCGTGTGTCATTGAAGGGTATTATCTCTGATGAGGGCTACTGGGTATCTAGATTACAAGAGTTGGAATTATTGGATGAATGACGTCAAAATGCAGTGAACCACCTGAAAGCCTACCAGTAAAGAATGTCCAGAAGCTATAATCATCAAGTCAAATCCAAAAAATTTCAAGTTGGTGACTTGGTATTGAAGGAGAATCCACGTAATTAGCAGGATACGGAGAAGAAAGGAAAGTTTGAACCAAATTGGTTGGGTCCCTTTGTCATTGTATCAGTCTATGGATCAGGAGCATACCAATTATCCATGTTGGAAGGAGACCTATTTGAGGAGCCTATGAACAACCTCCATCTCAAGAAATTATACACATGATTCATCTGATGCACCATAAAAGTCTTGAAGAAATCTAAAAAAATTAGAAAAAGTCGTCAAGAAATCCAAAAAAATTAGAAAAAGTCCTAAAGAAATTCTAAAAAAGTCAGAAAAAAGTCTTGAAGAAGTCCAAAAAAATTAGAAAATGTCCTAAAAAAATGGCCGCCTTGATGAAAACCTGGAAAATAGGCATCTTGGTGACAACAAAAAATCAAAAAAGAAAAAAAATACAAAAAAATCTAAAAATGAAAAATACAAAAAAAGTGAAAAAGTCAAAAAATAAAAAAAAATCATAAAATCTGAAAAAGTGCAATAAAAGCAAGTAGTGAAAACCTAGAAACAAGCGCTATTTTTGATGGATATACTTATTCCTCTATTGGAACATGTGTTGACCGTTGGCTCTTCATTATCACTATCCATGTCTATCATCTGAGCCTCATGTACATATCTGGGCGCCGTGGTCATGTCTCACCTTGGCTTGGTGATCATTGTACATATCCATAATAAATTGGTTTGTTTCCATTGGGGGAAAAATCCTGAACTCACTGGGGGAAATCTATCTTTGAGCTTAAAACAACAGAAAAACTACAGTACGACAACATGATAAAAAACACAATGATCAAGTGAACATCAATCACAATCACAAAACCAACCATCTGAACCAACAACAACAAGATCAATCAAAACAAATCTCATTTGGTGACCATCCTCTGAATCAAGGTTTTATCACTTTAACATATATGTTCAAATTAGTTGCATCATGATTGTTGTTATCATTTCTCTAGAGCAACTCGAGGATGTCAAGAACTAGAGAAGCTATTATCAAGAATGATATTTTTCTTTGTTTGTTGTTTATGAGTTGATCATTATTACTGCTTGAAATGTTGTGGGATGTGCTCTACAAAGTATCACTGATGACATTCTAGATTCGCATAGGAAAACGATTAACTTTTGTCTGTTTACGCAAGAAATGCTTAGGTCATCTCGATCCAATTGTACCTAGATGCTTGTGTTAACTTGCACTATCAAACGTCATGAAAGAAGTACTCAAGTCATCATTGTCTAATTATACCATTGATGTTTGAACTTACTTTCAAAATCTCAAAATCTCAATGATGATACCAAGTACAATAAATTGATTACTAGGATGACAACATTGCATTATTAGGTTTGCATGTTTAGGCTGCATTCATACTAAGTGTTGCATTTGTATTTATAGATTTTTCCAAGGCTGGTATAATTTTTCCAAGTGATGTTATATCTATCATTAACAGATTGAGTACATTTGACATAAACAAAAATATCATTTGCATTTAGGTGCATAAGCATTAGGATGTCATTCAAAGCATTATCATATCATTTTCTATGCATTCATTTTCCATTAGGTCATATATTTGCACCAAGAAAATCCAAAACAAAGCATTTACCATATCATTTCCATCCATCTACACATTTACTTGTACATTTTCATTACAAAAATCCAAAAGGAAACATTTTCATAATCCATTTCATACATGTGTTCATACATTTGCATCGGAAAAATACAAAAATATAGAGTACAATGCATCTCATACATCATAATAAAGTATCATCCATGGGAACACACAAAATTATGCATCTTCATTCAACCATTCCATCCATCCATTTAGGAATTAACATTTCATATATTACATCATATATTTGCATAAAAAAAGTACAAAAACATAACACCTATCGCATTTCATTCACATAATAAGATTTATCACATATAGCATATAGGCATCATTCATAAAGCATCATAGAATCATAACACATGTTGCATTCATATCATCAGCATATAGAACATCACATAGCATACATAATAAGAAATCAAATGCATCCATCATAATCAACACACATAAGCATATAGATCAATCATCATCATTGGTGCATATATATCTCAAAATAATGTCAAGTGTACAGGGATATCCAAGTATGAAGAAATACATCATTAAAAATGGTAATGAATCATCAGTATCAATGTATACATGTCCAAATACAACAAACATCATGTGTCAGAGCTATGTAGTGCTCCCCCCAGATGGTGCCAACATCTTGGGATCTATGCCTAGCTCTCACGAAAATGGCTATGTCACCCCTCTGCTCATGGTCCAAGACTGGGACCTACCTGATCGAGACTGTGTGTAACTCTCTCACTACTCTAGAGGAAATGCATCATGATATCTCACTCTATAAAACTCTATCTCTTGCGTGGTACACAGTATCTCTCTAAAATAGTTTTCTGAACTTGTGGCCTCTGTGGATCTCTATAGTCTCTTGGAGATGTCCTCTACTTGACCCACACACTATCTTAGAGTGTCCCTCTCTGTAGTCAGTGTAGAAATCTACCTCTACATCTACTCCTGTGCCTGACCCTAGGTTTGGACCTACGCAAGTTGAGCCCATGTCTACTAAACCTATTGTCTCATAGCATTCCTCTCAGCTATCAGTGTATGAATCTATCCCTGTGCCTATGAGAGCTTCGCTTGTGTCTACATCTACACCTATGCCCATGATTGCAACTGCCCCTAAATCTGTGTCAGCTGGCCCTGAAGTGTCTGAACCTAAGCCTGTAGATCTGCAATTTGTGCCTACTACTGCTGAGATGGCAATCGTATCTGCACGTGTTTTTGTGCTGCAACTACTAAGGATCACCTCTTCTAAGGCACTCTAAAATTTAGTACTAGATAGTCACCCCCTCCTCCACCTCCCCTGCCACCATCCTCATCTCCATCTCCACCGTCATCACCTCCATCTCCCCCATCTCCGCCATCCCTATCACCACCATCTCCCTCCTCCTCATCTCCACCAACTTTGTCTCTCCTTCGTCTGGGTGCTCTATCCTCATTATCCTCCAATGCCAGCACTGGCTCATCAGGCCTTGAGATCCTGGGAAACAGATGTCCACAAAAATACTACGAGTACTCCTTTGTCATATATCCCTCCATAATCTTTGGATGATAGTCCCAAATTACTGGCTGTAATCTATGGTACTCATCACAAGCAACATAGTAGGACAGGGTGGGTCCCCACTCTGTGGCATCCTGCTATCTCTGTGCATATGTAGCCAATCCTTGTGGAATTCCTTGCACTCTGTCATTCTGTCTAAGTAACCTCATTAGTAGGAATATCTCAATAATGGAATGTGTTCGTCTAATGAGATATCTGGTTGTGCAAACATAAGACATTTCTAAGTGATCCTTGACCCACTGCTCGTAATCCACATATGACCGCCATGTCACAGAATCTAGATCATCTAGTACATGTCTCCAATACTCTAGTTTTCCCAACTTATGCTGGACAAATCGGCTGGCATAACCATAGACATAGGGTCTCCCAATCAGCCAATACCTGTCTGTCACTGCTATATGCTCCTAGGACCATGTCTGTAATAAGGTCACCCATGTAGATAGACTGGCACCTCCAAGATACACTACCTAATGTAAATCATGATACAATTGTGCAAGCATGCACAAACCCCAGGCATACCAAGTCCCATATAGAATCATCTACTCTAGTGTCCGACCCCAACCGATAGACAATCCCTTTGACCTCTTGTCGGGACATAGCAAGCCACCGACAAAACCTGCAAGCACGAAAGGTAAAGATGTATAATTCTCAAACATGTTCTACCAAGGAATCTCATATCCCCTAATCTGATCATCATGAAATATCCGACGTAAAGCATGTGTACCACCCTGCTCGACCTGATCATACACAACAATGTCATCCATCACGAGAATCTGCAAGATCCTATATACATCCTCTGGTGTCATAGTCATCTCTCTAGTGGCCAGATGAAAGGTGTTGTGGTCGCTATGCCACCTCTTTGCTAGTGCGGTCAACAATCCCCGATTAATCCTAATTTGGGGCATGCCAATCAATGACAATAATTTACATCTCTCAATAATATCTCTCTCAGCCTATCACAGACGTGGAATCAACTCCCAGGTCCATGGAAAGTGCTCTTAGGATTGAAGATTACCTAAATCACTCTCCTATCATTATAACATATTAATCAATTAATCAATCAATCCAATTAACAAAATAATCAATCATCCTATCATCTCAAGTGAGATTTTCATCAAATCTCGCAAACATCTATTTTTTATCCATGCCTATGATGAGGTCAAAACAAAATCATCATTATTATATCTCACCTATCATGAGATCAATAAATAATCTAATCTATCAAAAAAAACAAATCAACAGTTGATGCGATTAAACAACATCAAAATCAAGGAGAAAAATAAAAAAATCTTCAATTTTGTCTTGGATGCACTAATACAGTGCTTCTATGCGCCAAAGGATAGATGCACCATTAAATTCTATCAATGCGCCATAACAGTCTGTCAATGCGCCATTTTAGTGAATGCGTTAGAGAATGTCATCAATGCACTAGAAAATTGAAAGTGCCATTTCTTGTGGCAGATGCACCACAACACTAGCCCTATGCACTAATTCATTGGAAGTGCTATTTCAAAACCTTGATGCGCTAAAACATTGTTTCAATTCGCTCAAATATAGATGTGCTACTACAGACCTCTGATGCACTACATTAGGCCTTATATGTGCTAAATCCTTAATTCTATGCTCTATCAAAATCATCCTATGAGCTATTACAAGTGGCCTATGCACTAAACCACGTAAAGCATCAAATTTCAAAATTGAAAATGCAGGAAAAATGATTTAAAAATTCACAAGGAAATTTTTGAAATTCGTACTGGAGGTCTGTATGCTGCTGGCCGGTTATGTTTCCGCACATGCTCGAATTAATGAGTCTCGTAGGGGATCACCATCTTTGCTAAAATTCTCAAAGTTGCTCTCACTCCAAAATTTCAAAATGAAAAGTGCACAAATGAGTTTCTTTTTCACTTTTTGACTATTAAAAGAGGTAATTAAAGTGGAATTTATGATGGGATATTTTAATTTTTTAGGGATCAATTAATCAAATGGCAACCAATTTTTTCAATATCGAGAGATAAATTGTTGGAACATCATCGAAAATCATCAAAATTTTCAAAATTTTCAAAATATCTTAAAAAAAAAAAAATTCCCCAATTTATCTCTCGAGGGGGCATATATTCGTTATCTCTTGAAAATCACCGTCGGGGGAATTATCAAAATTTTATCAGCACTAACAAATTTTTCTTTGAAGCAATGTGTAAACACATCACTTCAAAGAGGGGCAAAATGTATACATCTAAAATTGGTCTAGAGAAAATTAATTAAATACTAGTTATTTAATTAATAAAATCTTTATTTCCTCTACTTATAAATAAATTGCAAAATTTATTTATATAGTTCATATTTCTTAATTCTTCTTATCTAAACTACTTTCTTCATGATTTAATTAAATAAACAAATTTAACTAATTTGTTTTATTTGATTAATTCCCTCCAACTTAATTTGAATTTTAAAATTGGAATTTAGTCACATTTCTCCATATTTTCCTAACCTCCTTCCACCTCATCTTCCACCTCACCATGTGTCACATGAAATTAATTATTTCTAATTTCTAAATGGTCATTTATCCACAACAATTTTAACAACCTAAGAGACACATGGATTCTCCTTTCCATTTATTCCCTTCTACACTTGGCAAGCTTGTTCTATTAAAGGGAACAACTTCCCTGATTCTCTCTAACCTCTTCGCTTCTCACCATTGATCTCTCCAGACTGAATCCTAATCATCCATTGCTGCCACATCACTTTATGCCTTGGCGAAATCTATAAATAGAGGCTCATTTACAAATTTTCATAGAGAGAGCATAGCATAAATTTACTCTGCAGAAATATTTTCAACATTTGAGAGCTTAGCATTGGCATTTTAGCTTAGAATTTAGCATTTGATTTCAAGTAGTGTTATAATGGCAATTTCATTTCTAGGAACTTAATTATTGCATTAACATTACAAAATTTCCATAGCATATCCATTAGTTTAGCATTTTGTCATTGCATCATTTAGCATCATTCTGTATACAACATCATATCATTCAACACATCATTGAGGATATCATTCATCAGATTCACAATCATGTAGATGTAGGCATAGTTTCCTGCATTCTAGTTTAATGGATTCTCATTTCTTAGGTTTCAATCCTAGTAGTTTAGTGCATACCTAAAATATAAGAGCACTAATACATGATCCTTAAGAATAGAAGACGATGGAACGACTTTGAGGAATCACTTTATCAGTTGTATTGTTAACTTTGATTTCCTTAATATAACACATTGCATCGATTGTGTGTTTAATTCTTACTTGTTTATTTTACACATTTTCACACGATACAATACTATTTTGATTCTATTGCACTTAACCATAGAGTTTCACCCAAGATCTTGGGGGAAGCTAAGTGGGAGCTAGGTTGGCTTAATTTGGGGAAAACTCCATAGTAAATCTTGCTTGATTTAGAGTATTTTTTGGATGGGTTGCGTCTTGGGATGTATCGATATTTTACCATTGTGAACATTAGCTAGATGTAATGAATGAAGTGGATCATTAATGCTTATAAGAGATGAGTTCCAATTTCTAATTTCTTTCTCCTTCCCTCACCCCATCCTTTCCCCTCTTTTTATATTTTTCTTTTATTTTTCCTTTTCTATCCTGTTCTCTCTTTTTATCTCAATTAACCTCTCCTCTTATTTCATTCTCATTCATTCATTATACAATATTTACTAATTTCTTTATTTCTTTCTCTTCGTTTCTATCTGTATATCTTTTAGCTTTCTAAACTTTTTATTTCTTACTTTTTATTTTCTCTTTGCCTCCTTCACCCCATCGTTTCTCCTCATTTTTATCCTTTCTTTTTCTCTTTCCTATCCTTTTTTATTATCTCCATTACTCTATCCTCTCTTATTTCTTGTATTTGTTATGTCTCTTTCTCACTCATTCATTCTATCTTCTTTTCTTTCTTTCTTTCTACTATATTTTTTATTTTTTTCTTTCTTTCTCTTTTATTTTGTTTTTATATTTATTTATTCCTTCCTTCTCTATATTTTTTCTTCCTTTATTTTTCTCTTGTATCTAGTCCATTGTCTTTCTCTATTTATTTCTGCCTTTTTGTCTAAGTAATCTTTTTCAATATCACTTTGCATCATTGTCTATATTTTTTCTTTATTTTCCTTATATTTTTCTCTCCTATAATCAACTACTTGACCCCTAGACCTAAGACCCTACAACATATAACCTAGACCTTGGAACTTGAAATTTGAGCTATAGAACCATGGATCGTAGTCATTGCACCTTTGACTTGTGGATTTGGTGGAACCTAGGCCAAGAAACCATTACCATTTATGTCAAACCTTGACCTTAGACATAAATGTTAGACACTATACCTTGGATATTTTACCTTAGATGATTGATTGTGGATATTGGACCCTTGGAACCTAGATCTTGAATTATAGACCATACACCTTAAAGGCTACATGTAAAACTTACACCCATAGGCTCTAGACCCTTGGAGCTAACATCATATAACCTTATTTATTTCTATTATTCATTCTCTTTCTTCTCATTCATTTACATTATTTCTCTTTGTATTCTATCTATTAGCATTTCTTTTCTTTTTCTTATGTTTTCCCTCTTTGTATATCTCCATATTTCTCTATTTTTCTTTTATAAGTGTCTTCCATTTCCTTTTAGTATATTTATTCCTCTTACTCTATCTCTCTATCTCATTTTGTAGATCTATTTGTCTATCACACACCTTTTCCTCTTATATTTCTCTCTCATCCTTTTATTTTTTCTTTTTAGTCTTTGTTTCCTTTTTTTATTTCTGATATTATGTAATGTTTTATCAAGATTCAACTATATCAAAAGTCATGAATGGTCTAATTCACACTAATTGCATTCTAGGTGATGCTCATAAGGGTGAGCCTTTAGGATTTTATGAGGGTTCACCCATCCTAGTACTACCTTACACAAGTGTGCTTAATAATGGAGTTTACCCTAAGATCTTAGGGGAAGCTAAGTGGGAGCTAGGTGGGCTTGATCTTGGGTGATACTCCATGGTTAAGTTGTACTAGTTCGAGTAGCCTCCTTGGGTGTACTAATGTTTCACCCCTTTTAACATCACTTAAATGCAATGATTGCTAAGCATGAACCATCCATGGTCATAAGAAATGAGTTTTTGTAAATCACTACTCATCGAATATGGGTTAATGAGTTTGGCTGAAAAACCATGCAGTTGATTCTTGATAAAACATCATATTGTTTCTTTGATTAAGTATTTTTTTAATTCATTATTTATTTATTACCTTATAAATATTATATATTTCATTCTCCATTTGTATTTCTCCGAGTTTCTTTTTTTTTCTTGTCTGTCTTTAGATCTCTATTACCCTTGGATAGCATAATTTGATGCACCCTAGAACATGGACATTTATTTATTTCTATCATTTTTTCTCTTTTTAATCTTTTTTTGACATTATCTCTATTTCTATTACTATATTTCAACATTTCGTTCTCTTTTTTCTTATATTTTTCCTCTTTCTATATCAAATTTCTCTCTTTTTCCTTTTGTAATTTTCCTATTTTTCCTTTTAGTGTATTTTTTCTCCTTTCATATCTTTATTTGTTTGATCTCTCTTTTTATGTATCTCTTGTTTTTATATCTCACTCATTTTTTTTCTTCTGTTTATGTATTTTTGTTGTTTGTTTCTATCTTTTTAATTATTATTTCATACTAGGCATTTATTTCTCTTTTTAGTTTAATAATATTCTTTCTTTCTTTATCTTTCTTTATGCCTTAGATTTCTTTTTGTATTTATTTTCATAAGTTCAATTTTTTTAGCCTTTTTTTAGCTCTCTATATGTCCATCATCATTGGTTTCTAATTACTTTCATTGGTTATTTCTCTCATTACCTCTTTCTCTTTATCCTTCTCTTTCTTATGTTATTTCTTTGTTTTACCCTTTATCCAACCCATTCTTGCTTTGTTTATTTATTTATTTGTTTTAGTTCTATACTTTATCTATCATTCTACTTCTTTCTCTATTTCTTTATCTTTCCATCTCTTTCTCCATATAGCTATCTTCCTTTTTCTTTTCCTCACTTTGGTTCTCCTGTATCTATCTTCCTCTCTTTCTCTTTTTTATTTTGCTATCTCTTTTCTTTTCCCTTTCTCTTATTTGGTTATTGTTTAAAATTTTCATTGGTCTCTATTTCTTTCTATTTTTATCTCTCTTTTCTTGCTTCTTTTTTCTTGAATTCTTTTTCTTTGCTCTCTTTCTTTATGTCTCCTTTTTTCGTTTTTTATGTTCACTCTTTCTTTATTTTTCATCCTCTATCTTTCCTTATGTTTTAGTTGCTCTCCTTTTACATTATTTTTACTTTTGTGTCTATTTATGTATTTCTCTATATTTTCTTTCTTTTAATTTTTTTGTCTTAATATCTCCTCTCTTTTTCTCTCTTGCTATTTTTACTCATTCATGTTTTATATTTCTTTTTGTTGTCATTCTATCTATCTCATTTTTATAACTATCATTTTTTCTCCTTTTTTTATCTTTTTATATGCCCTTTTCCTTTCATGTTTTTAATTTCTCTCTCTCTTCTTATTTTTGTTGCTTTTGTTTTTCCTCTCTCTCCCTCTCTCTTTCTTGTTTTTCTTCTATGTTATTTATTATTTAATTTTCTTTTCTTCTCTCTTATTCTTTAAGTGTATTTATTTTCAATCCCTTGCAAAGACTATCTTTGTTTCTCTATATAATTTTCCATTATTTTTATTTATCATTTTTTATTCCTTTCTTATTAGACCATGGATCATGGACCCTAGACTTTGGATGTTGGGGTTTGTATCCGCGATCCTTGACACTCGATACAAGATCCCTAGACATGTTGATTGTGAGAATAGGAATTAGTATATATAATTTACAATAGAATGTAGAATATGCATAATACACCATAAATCTTGGAACTTGGACCTTATGCTTTGGGAACACAAACCTAGAACCTGAACCCTCAAGATCTTAAAACTTAGATCTTAGACCCAAAAACATAAACTTTGGATGCAAAGATATTGATGGTGGGCTATTGACCCAGACCAAGAAACTTTTATCTTGAAACACTTTATTTTGATTAGAGGGAAAAATAGATTTTGAAGGGACCTAAAACCCTTTACAAATAGGTTTTGAAGGGACCCAAAACCTTTTCAAACTCAAGCATGCTACCAATAGATGTAATACAGACAAACAACAACGAAACAACAACAACCACTACAAGATAAACATTACAACCCATGCTACAGAAAAGGTTTTGAAGGGAACCTATAACCCTTTACAACTAGGTTTTACAAGGACTTTGAACCCTTGTAGAACATACACATAGCCTGAGATAGCCAGGCCTCCACTAACTAGACACTTAGTAGAAACATATCTAAGCATGAGTAAACAACTTTAGTGATGGAAAAGAACCCCATCACCTAACCAACTTCAACTTGAAACAACCAAGCCACCATTGAGCCAAATAACACAACAAAGAAAATGATATGGAACAACCACATCACCAAAATAACCCCAAAAGAATATAGAAGGAAGGAAAAATCCACCTTGAAACACCTTCCAACCCCCTAGACCAACTCAAAATCCACCTCAAAAAGGAGAGAGGTAAACCCTATATTGGAGAGGATGACAAGAAAACCCATTCCACCAAAGCCACAAAAACTTGTTCCACCAAAGCCACAATTCTTGAGCAACCTTAAGAACCACCTCAATAGGAAAAGCTTCCACCTCAATAGGATCTTCAAAAGAGGGTACCAAATAAGAGAGCTTTCAACCAAAGTCACAATAGCCAACTCCACCTCAATAGGAGACTCCACCTCTATAGCAGTTGCGTTCACCTCCATAGAAGATACTTGTTGTAGAACTCAAAAGAAAGCCAATGCTACAAAAGAAAGGGTAAAATCAACATCCTTTGGTTGTATAGGAGAAAGGAGCTTCAAGGAAAACTTAGAATACCTCCCAACCAACATTAAAAACCAATGAAATGGAGCCCAAAGAAAAAAAACCCAAGGGAGCCAAGAAAAATTCCTATACAATGACAAATGAAGCAATACAATAAGAACAAAGGAAAAAAAAAAAACTCTCACATGCCCATAGGGGCCAACCTGCAACCAAGGCCCAAAAAAGGGGTCTATCCCAAGAGACCTAAACACCTTCAATGAAAAAAGAATCATAGTCCAGAAGGGGAACCAGAGCACATAAATACAAAGGGGACTTTGCTCACCATCCAAGAAATCACTAATAGTAGCAACAGGGAGGGAAAAAACCCACACCAAAGCAACCTTCATAGAAAAATAGACTTTAGGAACAACCCTCTCAAGGCTCTCAAAACTCATAACCACCAACAACCATGGGAACTGCGAAGGAAAAAAACTAGAAGGAAAAGAAAAAATCCCAATATGAACCCAAAAAGACACTCCCAAGAGAAAGAGAACCAATCATCAAACCAAAAACATGGAGCACCAAAAAGAAGCAGAAACAAACCAACATGAACTGGTTCAAAACAACAAAGGCACTTGCATCCAAAACAACTAGGATCCACTCCAAAATATAGAGAGACCCAAGCAAACCAATGACCAAAGAAAACCTTTGAAAGAATCAGTGCAAGAGTCTACAATCTAACACACAAATATAGGAAGCTCAAACGTAGCTAAGGGACCAACAACTCCCAAGATTAGAGCCCCCGACAACCATTTTCATCCACATCATCTTTTGATTCATCATCTCCATTCTTTGCAATCTTTAAACCCCCACCCCCACTCCTTCTCCTGCTCATTGCTCTCACTTGCTCCATTCTCATCCTGAAACACTTTGTTGCCAAACCTTAGAATTTGGAGTTTTCTCTTCTACATTTTTTCCTTGTATCTCTCTTCCTCTTAGTTTCATTTTTTTTTGTTTTTCTTTCTCTCTCTCTTTCTCACTTTTCTACCATCTTGTTTTCTTTTTAATTTTATTTTTTTCCCTCTATTATCATTTGAGAATGCTTCATTTCAATCTCTCTCAATTTATATTTATAATTCTCTTATATTTCCCTTCATTTTATTTTTCTCTCTCCTTTTGGACAATAGATCATGGACCATAGACTATGGGTGTTGGGTCTTGGATCCTTTATCATTGATACTAGACTTGTAAACTTGTTGACATTAGACACTACATGTTGGGTCTTAGAATTTAGATTATAACATGTAGAACATGGACATTATAACCTAATTCCTAGAACTTGGACGCTATGCTCTTGGCATATGTCTTCAAAAATTGGAGCCCAAAAATGTCACAATTTGGATCTTAAACTCTAGAATCTAAGCTTTACACACATAGACCTTGAGCTTGTGGACAATTGAACTTGATGAAGAAACCTTTACCCTTTACCCTCAACTCTTAGATTGGGAACCCTAGATTTGTGAAACATGGACCCTAGACCAAGAAATATTTACCCTTTATTATGAACCCTTGAACCTACAACCTAAACTTGTGGATTGTGGATGCTAGACAAAAAGTGACACTTTAACATCAATCCTAGAGCCTATACCTTGAATATTTCCCCTTGACACTAGACTATGTACATTGGATTGTAGACCCTATTCCTTGGGATGCATGCTTCTATATTGTAGAACCTACACCCTAAACTTGTGGATTGTGGATGCTAGAAAAAAAATTACACTATAACGTCAATCCTAGACCCTATAACTTGACCTATGCCTTGAGATGCATGATTCTATATTGTAGAACCTACACCCTAAACTTGTGGATTGTGGATGCTAGAAAAAAAGTAAAACTATAACATCAATCCTAGACCCTATACCTTGGATAGTTGCCCCTTGACACTAGTCTATGTACATTGGATCGTTGGGACCTAGTTGTTGAATTGTAAACCAAAAAAATTGTATCCTCAACCCTTGATCCTTGAATTTGGACCCCAAGACCCCTAAACCACTTGACCTTGGCTAGTGGATCTCAAGCCTTAAAAAAATACTGTAGAATGTAGAACAATGACCCTATATGTTAGATCTTGCAATCAAACCTTAAGCTCTAAACATGTGATCTTGAAATTTGGAGCCTAAACTTAGGAACTTGGATCCTAGACCCTTAGACATTAACTTTGGACCCTTTGATGGTGTCATGGCCAATCCAATTAGGCATCACAGATAGAACCTTCAATTGAATCTTATGTTATGGTTATTCTTCACCTTCCAATCATTTTCAAGCCCCCTCACAAGGGTAGGTATGTACTTTAAAAGGACTTATATTGTTGGTTTTCTTGGTCTTAAATTAATTATCACATGATGAATTGCATGTCACCATACATGACCTAAATAATTCCTAGAGTTCTTAGTGTTGGAAAACCTAGGCTTGGATACCAAATGCCATGCTCATCATGAACAATTTTTTTTTTTTAAAGAATTAATTAATTCTATTTATGTTAATCCTCACATTATGACAATGTGAGTAGATGTGAATGAACTTATTTTTTTCTTTTAAATTTGTCTTTTTTTTGTGGTGTGTTCATGATGGATGTGATTAGATGGACCTTGGAATCATGGACCATGGACCCTAAACCCTCCATCATGGACTCATGTACCATGGACTCTAGAGTAATTTTTTTTTTCATGTAGCTTGGACCTTGAATGCTGGAGCATTTTCCTAGAATCTTTGAAACACTAGAACACTCTTGGAATTTGGGCCTCAAATCTTAGTCCATAGAACTTGGAGCCTATTGTCTCTCTCTCTCTCTCCATATATCTCACCTCATTATTTTTGTAGACATAGAAAATATACAAATTGATATCGCACACTCAATCTTGATCTACTAACATCGCCTCATCCTGAATTATCCCTCTATCTAACCATTTAATCGAATAAGCCTTATTTGATTAAATTCTTCATAATTCTCCTTTTAATTAAATAAATCCCTCGATTTAATTAAATCATTGTCTCTGTGTAATTAGCTAGGTCATTTCATCTTCCTATCTTTGATTTAATTAAATAATCCATATTATTTGATTAAATCTCTAAAGTTCATCTAATTGAATTAAATAAATAAAAATTATCTAATTTAATCTAACATCACCCCCTTTGGTTAAATAAATAAAAAATATTTATTTAACTAGGTCTAAATCATTTTCTTCTCATTTTGAGTTATTTAAATCCTAAAATCTAAGTCAAAATGGTCAAATCAACTAACATCATTTAAATTAATCAAACCATGATTAATGCTAATCCTAATCACTCCAATCCTCTAGATTTTGCAACTTGCACAATTAAATCATTTATTTGATTTAATAATTCTCTATTTACTTTCAAAATGGCATCAAAAAGGAATATTCCTCCAAGTTTGAAATCTCCCCCCAAATAGACTTGTCCATCCAACAAAGCATTTAAAGCTCTTACATTGTCTTACATGTCTCCCACTTGGCATTTAACTCATCTTTCATCCCCCCTAAACATGTCATCTCATCAAATTGAAATTTCAAACTTGCACATGGATCAAAATGTGCTCAACCTTCATCCTATCAAATGTTGACAAGTGGCATCTTGACATTGGTTGAATGTTAGTCCCACATTGCTCAAATTGGGACATTAATCCAGCTTAGCATTCTATAAATGAAGAGCTCCTCTCCTCATTTGATCATCCATCAATTGAGTAAACTTACTATACTCAAATTTAGAGCAATCTTCATCCATAATTTTGAATCCATAGCTAGGTTATGAAGGTTTTTTCATCATGGAGCACACTTGAATCTTCAACAAAGTGGATCACCATCACCATTCATCATAAAATCTTGCAAAGGAGTTGGGAAAGGGCCAATTTACACATCAAATTAGGACCAAATCCCCCATAAGATCAAGAGTTTGCATGTTCTCAATAGGATTTAGCTTATTTTCATCTTATTTCATTGTGTTCTTGTTTTATTTCTATTTTGAATATGGTTAAATGGATTTTATGGGGAACCTCTATTCTAACTTGCATTTGATCTTATTAATGTGTTCATTTGTTGTGTTCTTGCAGGTATTAGGATCTAGGTTCAAAATTTTTGTTCCTCATGTTTCTCTATATGTCTTTCTTTATTTCTAGGATTATTTCATCTCTCTCCCCCCCCGACCTTTCTATTTCTCTTTATTTATTACAACCTTAATTTCTATTTGTGTTTTAGTATATATATTTCGCTCTTTACCTTTATTTTTTTATTTTCTTTCTTTTTGTATCTGTTTCTCTTTATAATTTTAGTTCTTGTCTTTTTTCTTTCTTTTTCTTTCTATATTCAATTCTTTTTTAGTTATCTTTTCTATTCATTTCTTATTCTTTACCATTTTCTCCCTTTCCCTCTTTACCTTTTTTGATGTTCTCATTTTTTTTTGTCCCTTTCTCTTTTTTAAGCTCTTTCTTTCTTTCTCTCACTTCTTTATTCTTCCTTTCTTTTCTTGGTCTTTTTTTGTTTCTCTCACTTTGTATTATTTTTCTCTCTTTCTTTTTGTCTTTATCTCTTTTTCCATTTGTCCATCTTGCTTTTTCTTTCATCACTTTTTAATTTGGTTTTTCTATCTTGCTTTATTTTATCTCTATTTTTTTGTTTCCTTTGTTTCTCACTATTCCTCTTTGGTTCCTTATTTTTTTCACTTGTCTCCCTCTCTTATCTCTTTTTAATGTCCTTTATATTTTTATTTCATAGTTCCTATCCTTCTTTTCTTTTCTTTTTTTTCTCTTCCTTTGAGCATACTACTTTCTTTTATTTTCTACTTATGTAATAAATTATTTGTTGCCTTTCTTTTTCTTTGTATAACTCTTTTAATATTACCTCTCTTTGTTCTCTATTTTTCTTTGCCTCTTTTTGTCTCTTAAGTTTTTTCATTCATTCATTTTTATATTAAAGGATTTTCTTCTTTTATTTCTCTTACTTTTTTTTTGTCTTATTCTTTTCTATTCTTTCTCTTTAGTTTTTTGTCTATTTGTCTCTTTCTATCTATTTGTCATTTACTCTTTTCTTTTCTCATTTTTGCATATCATCTCTCTAGTTTTCTTGTTTAATATATATATCTAAGTTTTTTATTCTCTCTCTACTTTCTATGTCATTTTTCTATATTTTTTGATATTTGTAATTTCTTTATTTCCTTATATGTGTCTATCTCTATTTCTATTTCTTATATTTCATAATTTTTCTTTTTAATTAGCTTATCTCATGTTCTTTCTTTTTTCTTTATTTTCTATCTTTCATTTTCTCTCTCTACTATTTCTTTCTCTAATTTTCCCCTTATTTCTATTTTTTTTTCTTTCTATTTTATCTCTATCTCTCTCCCTCTTATACATCTCCTTTCTTTGTATCTAATGTATTTGAATCTTTCCTTCCCTTAATGTTGTTTATTTTTGTTTCTATCTCTTTTTGTTTTATTTTGTTTTTTTTATGAATTTTACTATTTTATTTTATTTTTATTTTTTCTATTTTTACTTTATTTCATTTACTTTTTTCCTCTTAGGTGATCCCACAATACTGGTTTATAATTTTTGGCCAAACCTGACACCGAACTAATTTTTTCTAACTAAATCTTCACTTTCAGACACCTATAGCGGCTAAACCATGAGGAATTTGAAGATGATGCAAACTAGTGATTTGTGAAATTTTTTCTATAGATTTTAAATATATTTTTCAAAATTTTTGGAATTAGATTGGACTTCTTTTTCTACCTCCTTCAAAAACTAGTGTTTTTCAGTAAACACCATTTTTAAGGAGTGACACTCACTGTATAACACAACTTTTTTTCCATGAAGGATTAAATTATATTTTTTTCAAACTTAGATTTGTAACTATGATATCTAGTGGTTCCAATTGGTTTCATAGTGTTTTATTGAACATTTTTTCCTTAATCAAGTTTTGAAGTCAAACCAATTACAATTCAGACATAGGTGGACCGTATAACACAATTTTTTTTGTATGTATGAAAATTCAATTTTTTTTTTCTTATTGGATCAAGGACTTCAATATCTGGTGCACTCATATTTTTCATTTTTTTTTGATAATCTTCTATTTTTCCACGGTAGAACAAAGATGATTTTCTCAAAGGAAAAACCTACATTCACAAGCAGAAATAAAATAAATATAATAATATTAAATTTATTTTAAAATTTTACTCTTTTGGGAAGCTTATAATAAGGACTACATACTTACAAAAAATAAATTTTAAATGAATTCATTTGATTCCCCAAAAGGTAAATCAAAAGTGGTTTCTTATTAGCATTTTGATAGGTGTAAAGGAGACTCTGTTATAGGTATGGTTTAAAACTAGCGGGGTTCTATCCAAGGGGATTTGATCTAAGGTAGTTTGATCAGACTCTCTTCAATTGTAATGATTTAAATGGAACTTTTAAAGGCTTAAATCATTATATTTTCTAAAAATATGTGATTTCAGCAAAAATCAAAATCTCCCAAAAATTGTAAACCAGCTTTTTGGGATCACCCTCTCATTAATTTTATCAAGTTTTTATTTATTTTTTTCTCATTTATATATCTATTTTTATTTTGTTCTTCCATTTTCTTTTCTTAGTTTATTTCTCACTCTTGTCTATCTTTGTGACTATTTTCTTTCTTATTTTTCTCATTTTTTTATACTCCTATCTTATTGTTTAGGGGTCTTTCTTTCTTTTTAGTCTTTCTCACCATTGAAATCTATATTTCTCTTTTTCTTCTTTCCTTCAATTTTTATCCCTTTGTAGATGGAATGCAACCCAAACTCGTTGATTGTCAACCTTGGATTGGGAAATATTTAGCCTACAGTCTAAGCATTAGATCTTGGACCACAAAAACCTAGAGCCTATGCCTAAAAAATGTGGACACTATGTTGGCAAGAGACACTGCACAAGTCATTTGGTGTTGTCATTGATGACAACCCTAGTTAGTGATTCATTTGCACGTTAGCATTTGATAATATCAGAAGTCAGAATGAAGTTTTGTGATTAACTATCAAACTAGAATAGAGCATCCGATAGAATTGTGTTCATCGATTGAAATGCAAATTTTCTGTTATCATTTTGAGTTGTGGATATCAGAGAAGGTTGTTTGGTATATGATCTATGTTATCCTTGAATCTTAGTGCCTTGTATTGATTTGTGTGAAAGTTAGAAGATCGGTTGATTAATTTTTCTATTTAATAGTGCAAGAAGGCTGACTAAGTGAATGTAGCGTGTTGCGGATATTCAAGGAGTAATTGTTTAAGTGTTTTTGTGTTTGAGCATGTTGATTTGGGTCCTCACTATGTTGTGGCTGACTTTGGTTGGTGCACATTGAATATTATTTGTGGATTGAGTTGACAATTTGTAAATATTTTCTATTTTGTTGAAGCCAACATGTGGTTGATTAAATCCTTAGTTGCAAATATATATAAGTGATCATTTATATCATTTTGATGTATGTATGAAGTGTGTTGATGTGTGTTTTGAAAGTCAAAAGGATTGTAGAGCGATTATATACAGTTTCACTTGTGAAAAAAAGGATTTGTGATTTGAATTAAAGCAGACAAAGCAGAAGAGTAGAATCAGATAGAAGGTCAAGAATGTGATTGATGTGCTTAACCGAAACTATAATAAGGCATTAGTAGATGCTACTTTCTCAGTTCAAATTTTCTGGATGTATTCCAAATATTTTTGTAAGACAATGAGTCTTATTTTGTATTTGAGCAGTGAGATCTAGGCAGTGTGCCTGAATGCATGTGCATTCCTCTTGTAAACACTTATTTGAGTATACTTAGATCATATTATGGATTGACCTCCATTGTGGTTTTTCCCCTAATAGGGTTTCCACGTAAAAAATCCTTGTGTTATGGTGTTGTGGTTGCTTGTTTTATGTTCATGCATCTTTCTTTTGGTTGAATGTTATAAATGCTTTAAAGATTAGATTAATAAAGTTAAAAATTATAGAACACTGATTCAACCCCCCTCTCAGCGTTCCTTAATTCCAACAATTGGTATCAGAGCCTAGTTCCTTGAAAGAAGTTTAAAATCTTGGGGAAGATCCGGGAAAGTGATTCAATGGATTCAAGTAGTCTTTAACAACAAATTTTTGTGGTCGTAGATGATCTTGATCAGTCCAAATTTGAAGTTTGAGAATTGCAAGAAAGCCTCATGAGTGCTAAGAAATTCATTCAATCATTGAAAGGTAAAATCAATAAATCCAAGGATAGGAGAAGGGAACTCTGTGATCAGATCAAGCAGAAAGAAAGTAAGAGCATGGAAGATGAACAACTGAGTCAAGCCATGAAGGAAAAGACATAAGAATGTGAAATTTTTTCCAGAGATAATGCAATCCTAAATCATGAAATGTAATTTATTATGATGAGAATGACCATGAAGATTGAAGACAAACAGAAGAATGAAGAGAATCTTGCTCAGTCCTTGAAAGAGAAATATGAAGAATGCAACCAAATCACTAATGGATTTAATTAGTTGGAGCTTGAATTGGAACAATCCAAAAAAGGAGAAGAGCTTGAAAAGAAGATTGTTGATCTTAGAGATGAACTTGCTACTACAAATGAATTCAAGGAGAAATTCAAGATTAGCTTAGCCAAGCTTGGTGAACTGATTAAAAGTTAGAGGACTGAAGGTGACAAATGAGGTGTTGGATATGAGAAAGAAGAAAGCTTCGGATATGGAAAAAGGAGATTTAAGCAAGGAAATCAAATGAACAAATCTGGAAGGTATTCAATAAGACAACCTAATGCTCAAAGGTTCGATGGTTACTGTTTTGTTTGTAATAAATTTGGTCATATGGTAGCTCAATGTAGAAGCAAAATGAATCCAAGTGGTCCATCATTCTCAATTCAGTGTTTTAATTGCAATAAGTATTGGCATAAGTCAAATGAATGCAAAAATATGATGAAAAACTTTTATAGAGATGTCAGATGTTATACATGCAATAGATTT